>JAGQAX010000004.1:46063452-46075952 GCA_019142605.1 Cephalopholis sonnerati | reverse complement strand
AGGCGGTGAAGGAGGTCCGGAGGTTCGCGGTGGATCAGGAGGTGTCCTGCAGCTTCGAGTACCTGAGCAAGAAGACCGGAAGTGTCTTCAGCAACCTCAAGAACTTCAACATGTACTACAAAGGTACAGAGAACACTTTCCTAACATTATGTCAACGTTTAAATAACCTATAAACAACATGTGATGCAAAGGTGAAGTTTACACCTATGAAACATGTGTAAACATAAATAATAATGTGATAAACAACATGTAGTCCAGAGGTAAACATCATGTAAACATCATGTAAACATCATGTAAACAGTGCTGAGCTGTGGTCAGCTCTCTGTTTGTTTAAATAAAGTTTGTCATCAGTAATATTTGAAGCTCTAAAATAAGCTGAAACAGACTCAGTGATTATCTGTTATTGATCATTAATCGATGCTGTCTGATCAAAGTGATGTTGTGTCCGGACATGTCTCAGAGGCGGTCAGGATGAAAGGAAAAGGGGGCGGGGCCTGTCAGAACATTCCTTTCCTTATATGGATCACAGTTGTTTGTAGTGTCAGAACTACACACACACACACACACACACACACACACACACACACACAGGAAAGTAATCTGACTACTCTGATTATGATGACCTGCAGCTCTGTTTATATCAACATGTCATTAACATGAAGAACAACATGTGACATGTAAACATTTATAAACATGTGAATAATCTCAGCATGTTAATTATTATGTGTAAACATGACGTCATGTTGCGTTTGACTGTTTATCAGAGATCTGAAATATATAGATGTGTGTGTGTGTGTGTGTGTGTGTGTGTGTGTGTGTACATGTTTACATGCTGCTAACTGGATCACTCCAACAAAGTACATCTGTGTAACACACACACACACACACACACACACACACACACACACAGTGATGTTAAAGGGTCAGTCTGTAGGATTAACCTGAACATGTTAAACACACGCAGAGATTAGATTGGTTCACCATATAAATAATCTGATGATGATGATGATGTGTTTGTGTACATGTCAGATGAAGATGGAGACATGGTGGCGTTTTCCTCTGATGATGAACTGATGATGGGTCTGGCCTGTATGAAGGACGCCACCTTCCGCCTCTACATCAAAGGTACAGACACACACCCTCACCTGACCCATCGCCATCTGAATGATGTCTCATTTCTTAAAATGCATCTGGAGGAGGAGATGAGGGAGGACACACACACACACACACACACACACACACACACACACACACACACGTGTCTCCTTTGACACTCAGCTGTTCTGCTTCATGTTTAGCTGACATCTCCCTTTGTTAAACACCTGTTGCCTCAGCTTCTCCCTCCTCTTTACTCCTCCCTCCTCTTTACTCCTCCTCCCTCCTCTTTACTCCTCCTCCCTCCTCTTTACTCCCCTACCCTCCTCTTTACTCCTCCTCCCTCCTCTTTACTCCTCCTCCCTCCTCTTTACTTCTCCTCCCTCCTCTTTACTCCTCCTGCCTCCTCTTTACTCCTCCTCCCTCCTCTTTACTCCCCTACCCTCCTCTTTACTTCTCCTCCCTCCTCTTTACTCCTCCTCCCTCCTCTTTACTCCTCCTCCCTCCTCTTTACTCCTCCTGCCTCCTCTTTACTCCTCCTGCCTCCTCTTTACTCCTCCTCCCTCCTCTTTACTCCTCCTGCCTCCTCTTTACTCCTCCTCCCTCCTCTTTACTCCTCCTGCCTCCTCTTTACTCCTCCTCCCTCCTCTGCTCACATATCAGGTGGGAGGGACTAAGATTTAAGGAGAGGAGGCAAGGAAAGGTATCAAGGGCCTAACTGTGAGAGCAGAGACCGTCTTTCATTCTTAAACTCACAGACGACGTCAGAGGATTTATATTTAAATATTTAAATTAATATTGAGACTTGATTGTTGACAGTTGTTACTTCCTGTCAATAAACAAATAAATAAATAAAGGTCAGAGTCAATCTGCTGTTTTGTTTGTTGCTAATAAAGTTTTATTGAACTCTTCCAGAGAAGAAGGAGCACCGCCGTGACTTCCCTCTTCACGCCTTCCCTCCCTTCGCCTTCGGCCACCCTCCTCCTCCGGGGCCGCCCCCTCACATGGGCCCGCCTCCCCACGGGGGCCCGCCCCCTGTGCACAGCGGTGTCACCTGTGACGGCTGCGAGGGTCCCGTGGTGGGAACTCGCTTCAAGTGCACGGTGTGTCCCAACTATGACCTGTGCTCCGCCTGCCAGGCTCGAGGGACGCACACTGAGCACGTGCTGCTGCCCATCTGGCACCCCATGCAGGTGAGAGGCATCATGGGAAGGAACGCTGTAGTGATGTCACAGCGTGCTCGAAGCATAGTGTGAACAGCTGTCTTTGCCCTGCTTTGTGACTGTCAGGATGTGTTTAAGCCCTGCTCTGTGACTGTGAGGCTGTGTGTGTTGCCCTGCACTGTGACTGTCAGGCTGTGTGTGTTGCCCTGCACTGTGACTGTCAGGCTGGGTGTGTTGCCCTGCGCTATGACTGTCAGGCTGTGTGTGTTGCCCTGCACTGTGACTGTCAGGCTGTGTGTGTTGCCCTGCGCTATGACTGTCAGTATGCGTGTATCTGCCCTTCTCTGTGACTGTGAGGGTGTGTGTGTTGCCCTGCTCTGTGACTGTCAGGATGCGTGTGTTGCCCTGCTCTGTGACTGTCAGGCTGTCTGTGTTGCCCTGCTCTGTGACTGTCAGGCTGTGTGTGTTGCCCTGCTCTGTGACTGTCAGGATGCGGGTATCTTCCCTGCTCTGTGACTGTGAGGCTGTGTGTTGCCCTGCACTGTGACTGTCAGGCTGTGTGTGTTGCCCTGCACTGTGACTGTCAGGCTGTGTGTGTTGCCCTGCACTGTGACTGTCAGGCTGTGTGTGTTGCCCTGCACTGTGACTGTCAGGCTGTGTGTGTTGCCCTGCTCTATGACTGTCAGTATGCGTGTATCTGCCCTTCTCTGTGACTGTCAGGATGTTAGTTGAACTGCTTCCTGTGTGTCTGTCAGCAGTGGTTCCCTCGGGGGAAGTGGATGAAGAGGATGAGACACTGCATGTGGAACCTGAGCCAGAACGGGAACCCTGCTCAGAACCAGGAGCAGGACCAGGATATGGACCAGGACCAGCCTGGACCCTCCAGACCTGCTGCTGATGGCAGCGCCCCCTCTGGTCAGTGTGTGTCAATAAACTGACAATAATCTGACTAATAATCAATAACCTGATGACTGATCGCTCTGACTGACCGCCACTCATTAATGACATCATCAGTGACCTCTGACCTCTGTCTGCAGCCTCACAGGCCAATGTGGACTTCCTGAAGAACATTGGAGAGGGCGTGGCGGCCATGTTGAGCCCACTGGGTGAGTGATGTCACTGTTTACGCCTGAGATCAGTGCAGGTTTATGATTGTTTGTTTGGTGTCAGAGGTCTTATCCAATCAGCAGCGACGTGTTTAAACATGTTCGTATGATGTTGTTTCCTGACGCTCTCATCAACATGGTGAATATAACATCACAACAACAACAACAGGACTCACACTGGTGACAATATAATAATATAACAATCAGCCGACTCAGACGGTGACACAGTCTGAAGGTGACAGCTGTGACATCACTGTCATTAGGAACCAGTTTGAACACACACTGGGATGTCCTCCACTGGTCTGGACTGAGCAGTGACTGTCACTCTTTGTATTCTGTAGTTTGACAAACTTTATTTACACTCTGAAACTTCTTTATGAAGAACATGAAGAATGTCCTTTTCAGCTGCCGTAGTTGTCACACAGAGTGTTTCAGTCGTCCTCCACTCAAAACTCTTTCTCTGCTGTTTCTAAAATGTCCGACCTTGATGAAACTGACTGTGCAAAGCTTTTTACTTTAGAGGTGTGTTTACACTCCTCTCCTGAAGGGGGCGATGTTTGTGCACGTCCTGAAAATCTGACCTCAAGTTTAGATACATCACAAATGTGTGATACAGGAAACTCGTATCAACGGGGAACAGACTTCAACACAACATGGTTCAAAGTGGTTCTGTTTGCTGCTGAGGAGATGAGAGGTTTAAACAGGAAGTGATGTCATATGTGTGCAGGTATCGATGTGGACATTGACGTGGAGCACGAGGGCCAGAGGACGAAGGTGACTCCTCCCTCTCAGAGCGGGGGGGTGGAAGGAGAGGTGGGCCGAGCCAATAACGAGAGCAGAGCCAGCAGTGAGGGCGGAGCCAGTAGTGAGGGTGGAGCCTGCAGCGAGGGGTCAAAGGTCAGTTCATTCTCACATCACCAGAAGAAGAAACAGTTCAGTGTGAGCAGTCGATGTAAATTTATATTGAGTTAATTTAAAGTGTAATTCTCAAACAATGTGATGTGTAACGATCACAGCTGCTCGATGTCACACTAATGTTTCTGTTGTGTATTCTACATGTCACTAGTACGTACCATCAGTGTGTACTGAAATCTACATACTCTGTCAGTATGTACTGCAGGCAACATACCTCATTAGTATGTACTACATGTTACATACTTCATCGGTCTGTTCTGCATTCTACATACTTGACTGGTATGTGCCATCAGTAAATACTGTAAAGTACGTACGCCATCAAAATGTACTGTATCCTACATACTTAATTAGTATGTACTGCACACATACTCAGATCAGCATGTACCATCAGTATATACTGTGTACTACACACTATAGTAGTATGTGCCATGAGTATATACTGAATACCACATACTTGATCAGTATGTACTGCACCCTACATACACTATCAGTATGTACTGCATACTATGTACTTCATCAGTATGAACTACATACTACAGCCTCAGTGACTGTGTGCTGCGTACTGCAAGCTTCATCAGTAAGTATACCACATACTATATTTAATTAGTATGTACTGTATCTTTCTGCATGTATTGTACACAGACTCGATTAGTATGTACTACATATCCAAGTAGTGTGTACTGTGTTCCACATAATAACACAGTATGTATTGTACAGTTAGTGTGTACTAGCTTAATGAGTATGTATGCTCAGCACACTGTTAAATGACATGACTGAGTCAGTCACATGATTGTAGTTCATTAGTATGTAATTTTAAACAGAGCCTAAATTTTAATTTTTGATTGGACAGTTGGACACTGATCTCCCACAATGCACTGCACACATCAAAACAAAAGGAGGTGAAATAAAAGTGACAAACATACAGATCCAATAAAGACTGACTCACCTGACCCAGTCTGTGCTCTGCAGGTGTGCAGAGAGTCTGATGAGGAGTGGACTCACCTGAGTCCCAGAGAGGTCGACCCCTCTACTGGAGAGCTGCAGTCCCTCCAGCCCGGGGACATGGACCAGGACCAGGACCAGGACCAAGACCAAGGTCCTCCATCGGGACAACAAGGTCCTCCGTCGGCACCACAGGGTCCTCCATCGGGTCCAACAGGTCTTAGGGAGGCAGCACTGTACCCTCACCTGCCTCAAGGTAAGACCCCCCCACCCCCTGACCTTCTCTGTAATGACCTCTGACCTCTTTGACCTTCTGACCCCTAACGACCTCTGACCCCCCTCACAGAGGCGGACCCTCGTCTGGTGGAGTCTCTGTCTCACATGCTGTCCATGGGTTTCACTGACGAAGGCGGCTGGTTGACTCGTCTCCTTCAGGCCAAGAATTTCGACATTGGCGCGGCGCTCGACGCCATCCAGTACGCCAAACAGCCCCGCCCACACCAGCCATGATGACATCATCTATACTAACCAATGACATCTCACGAGGAGCTGATTTATCCTGCAGTCAGATGTTCCTGTTGTTTCCTGAGTTTATAATCATTCTGTTATCTCAGTACTGTCGTTAACCAATCACAGCGTTAACTCATTAATCACTCTGTCTCATTGATCTGTCTCATTGATCACTGATTGATTTTCTTTACTGTTGTTACTCTGATCAATAAAAACATGAAGCACTGACTCTGGTTAAATGTCTCGGCTACTTTCTGAAACATTTTTATTCATATTTTTACACACAAAATTAAAAGAGGTAAAAAGACACAAACACTGCAGGTGACTGACGTCTTTAACGTTGAACACACACACACACACACACACACACACACATATATATAGACCAGTAGCTGATGAATGGATCAGTCCGTTAACAGATTATTAATCAGCTGTTCAGTTTAGAACTCATCAAAGCTGAAGTCCTCCCCACTCTCAAACATGGACGACACAGGCAGTAGGGGGCGGGGCTTGGTAAAGGGTGGGGCCTCATTGACAGTGTCCTTACAGGACAGAGGGGCAGCCCCAACCACTGTCTGACTCCGCCCACTGGCTGAAGGCTCCTCCTCTTCCTCATCCACCTGACAATCAGAACTGAGGAACTGAGCCCACCTGGACAGTGGACCAGTACTCACACTGGGAGGATTAATGCTCTTCCTACTGGGAGGACCAGTGTGGTTCAAACTGGTGGCTCTGGTGTGGTTTTCTCTGGTGGGGTTTGGAATGGTGGTTGTGGATCTCACAGGTTTCTTCACACTGGAGCAATGAGACTGTAAAGAGAGGTTTGATTAAAATACATATAGTGAAAGATTGAAAATTTTCTTAAATTAATTAACATAATAAACTACGACTTTTTATGACGACATGCTATACTATGACTTTTTTTCACGATTTCGGACGACATGCTATACTATGACGTTTTTTCATGATTTATGACGACATGCTATACTATGACGTTTTTCATGATTTATGACGACATGCTATACTATGATGTTTTTTCACGATTTCGGACGACATGCTATACTATGACTTTTTTCATGATTTATGACGACATGCTATACTGTGACGTTTTTTCACGATTTCGGACGACATGCTATACTATGACGTTTTTTCACGATTTCAGACGACATGCTATACTATGACTTTTTTCACGATTTCGGACGACATGCTATACTATGACGTTTTTTCACGATTTCAGACGACATGCTATACTATGACTTTTTTCACGATTTCGGACGACATGCTATACTATGACTTTTTTCATGATTTCGGACGACATGCTATACTATGACGTTTTTTCCCGATTTCAGACGACATGCTATACTATGACTTTTTTCACGATTTCGGACGACATGCTATACTATGACTTTTTTCCCGATTTCGGACGACATGCTATACTATGACTTTTTTCCCGATTTCGGACGACATGCTATACTATGACGTTTTTTCTCGATTTCAGACGACATGCTATACTATGACGTTTTTTCACGATTTCGGACGACATGCTATACTATGACGTTTTTTCCCGATTTCAGACGACATGCTATACTATGACTTTTTTTCATGATTTCAGACGACATGCTATACTATGACTTTTTTCATGATTTCGGACAACATGCTATACTATGACTTTTTTTCATGATTTTGGACGACATGCTATACTATGACTTTTTTCATGATTTTGGACGACATGCTATACTATGACGTTTTTTCCCGATTTCGGACGACATGCTATACTATGACGTTTTTTCATGATTTCGGACGACATGCTATACTATGACGTTTTTTCCCGATTTCGGACGACATGCTATACTATGACGTTTTTTCATGATTTCAGACGACATGCTATACTATGATGTTTTTTCACGATTTTGGACGACATGCTATACTATGACGTTTTTTCATGATTTCGGACGATATGCTATACTATGACGTTTTTTCATGATTTCAGACGACATGCTATACTATGATGTTTTTTCACGATTTTGGACGACATGCTATACTATGACGTTTTTTCATGATTTCGGACGATATGCTATACTATGACATTTTTTTCATGATTTTGGACGACATGCTATACTATGACGTTTTTTCACGATTTTGGACGACATGCTATACTATGACGTTTTTTCACGATTTCGGACGACATGCTATACTATGACGTTTTTTCACGATTTCGGACGACATGACGTTTTCTCAAGATTTCAGACGACATGCTATACTATGACATTTTTTTCATGATTTTTGACGACATGCTATACTATGACATTTTTTTCATGATTTTTGACGACATGCTATACTATGACATTTTTTTCATGATTTCAGACGACATGCTATACTATGACATTTTTTTCATGATTTTTGACGACATGCTATACTATGACTTTTTTCACGATTTCGGACGACGTGCTATACTATGACGTTTTTTCATGATTTCAGACGACATGCTATACTATGACTTTTTTCACGATTTCGGACGACATGCTATACTATGACTTTTTTCATGATTTCGGACGACATGCTATACTATGATGTTTTCTCAAGATTTCGGACGACATGCTATACTATGATGTTTTTTCCCGATTTCAGACGACATGCTATACTATGACTTTTTTCCCGATTTCGGACGACATGCTATACTATGACGTTTTTTCCCGATTTCAGACGACATGCTATACTATGACTTTTTTCACGATTTCGGACGACATGCTATACTATGACTTTTTTCCCGATTTCGGACGACATGCTATACTATGACTTTTTTCCCGATTTCGGACGACATGCTATACTATGACGTTTTTTCATGATTTCAGACGACATGCTATACTATGACGTTTTTTCCCGATTTCGGACGACATGCTATACTATGACGTTTTTTCATGATTTCAGACGACATGCTATACTATGACGTTTTTTCATGATTTTGGACGAAATGCTATACTATGATGTTTTTTCACGATTTTGGACGACATGCTATACTATGACATTTTTTCACGATTTCGGACGACATGCTATACTATGACTTTTTTCATGATTTCGGACGACATGCTATACTATGATGTTTTCTCAAGATTTCGGACGACATGCTATACTATGACGTTTTTTCCCGATTTCAGACGACATGCTATACTATGACTTTTTTCCCGATTTCGGACGACATGCTATACTATGACGTTTTTTCCCGATTTCAGACGACATGCTATACTATGACTTTTTTCCCGATTTCGGACGACATGCTATACTATGACTTTTTTCCCGATTTCGGACGACATGCTATACTATGACGTTTTTTCATGATTTCAGACGACATGCTATACTATGACGTTTTTTCCCGATTTCGGACGACATGCTATACTATGACGTTTTTTCATGATTTCAGACGACATGCTATACTATGACGTTTTTTCATGATTTTGGACGAAATGCTATACTATGATGTTTTTTCACGATTTTGGACGACATGCTATACTATGACATTTTTTTCATGATTTTGGACGACATGCTATACTATGACGTTTTTTCACGATTTTGGACGACATGCTATACTATGACGTTTTTTCACGATTTCGGACGACATGCTATACTATGACGTTTTTTCACGATTTCGGACGACATGACGTTTTCTCAAGATTTCAGACGACATGCTATACTATGACATTTTTTTCATGATTTTTGACGACATGCTATACTATGACATTTTTTTCATGATTTCAGACGACATGCTATACTATGACGTTTTTTCACGATTTCGGACGACATGACGTTTTCTCAAGATTTCAGACGACATGCTATACTATGACATTTTTTTCATGATTTTTGACGACATGCTATACTATGACTTTTTTTCATGATTTATGACGACATGCTATACTATGACATTTTTTCATATTTTCGGACAACATGCTATACTATGACTTTTTTTCATGATTTATGACGACATGCTATTCCATGACATTTTTTCATATTTTCGGACAACATGCTATACTATGACTTTTTTTCACGATTTTGGACGACATGCTATACTATGACGTTTTTTTCATGATTTTGGACGACATGCTATACTATGACGTTTTTTCACGATTTTGGACGACATGCTATACTATGACGTTTTTTCACGATTTCGGACGACATGCTATACTATGACGTTTTTTCACGATTTCGGACGACATGACGTTTTCTCAAGATTTCAGACGACATGCTATACTATGACATTTTTTTCATGATTTTTGACGACATGCTATACTATGACATTTTTTTCATGATTTTTGACGACATGCTATACTATGACGTTTTTTTCATGATTTTTGACGACATGCTATACTATGACATTTTTTTCATGATTTCAGACGACATGCTATACTATGACATTTTTTTCATGATTTTTGACGACATGCTATACTATGACATTTTTTCATATTTTGGGACAACATGCTATACTATGACTTTTTTTCATGATTTATGACGACATGCTATTCCATGACATTTTTTCATATTTTCGGACAACATGCTATACTATGACTTTTTTTCACGATTTCGGACGACATGCTATACTATGACTTTTTTCACGATTTCGGACGACATGCTATACTATGACTTTTTTCATGATTTCGGACGACATGCTATACTATGACGTTTTTTCCCGATTTCAGACGACATGCTATACTATGACTTTTTTCACGATTTCGGACGACATGCTATACTATGACTTTTTTCATGATTTCGGACGACATACTATACTATTACGTTTTCTCAAGATTTCAGACGACATGCTATACTATGACTTTTTTCATGATTTCGGACGACATGCTATACCATGACATTTTTTCATGATTTTGGACGACATGCTATACTATGACGTTTTTTCACGATTTCGGACGACATGCTATACTATGACGTTTTTTCACGATTTCGGACGACATGCTATACTATGACGTTTTTTCACGATTTTGGACGACATGCTATACTATGACGTTTTTTCACGATTTTGGACGACATGCTATACTATGACTTTTTTTCACGATTTCGGACGACATGCTATACTATGACGTTTTCTCAAGATTTCAGACGACATGCTATACTATGACATTTTTTTCACGATTTTTGACGACATGCTATACTATGACTTTTTTTCATGATTTTTGACGACATACTATACTATGACGGTTTTTCATGATTTCGGACGACATGCTATACTATGACATTTTTTTCATGATTTTTGACGACATGCTATACTATGACATTTTTTCATATTTTGGGACAACATGCTATACTATGACTTTTTTTCATGATTTATGACGACATGCTATTCCATGACATTTTTTCATATTTTCGGACAACATGCTATACTATGACTTTTTTTCCACGATTTCGGACGACATGCTATACTATGACATTTTTTCATGATTTCGGACGACATGCTATAATGTGACATTTTTTCACGATTTCGGACGACATGCTATACTGTGACGTTTTTTCATGATTTATGACGACATGCTATACTATGACGTTTTTTCCCGATTTCGGACGACATGCAATACTATGACGTTTTCTCAAGATTTCAGACGACATGCTATACTATGACGTTTTTTCACGATTTATGACGACATGCTATACTATGACATTTTTTTATGATTTTGGACGACATGCTATGCCATGACGTTTTTTAATGATTTATGACGACATGCTATACTATGACGTTTTTCATGATTTCGGACGACATGCTATACTATGACGTTTTTTCCCGATTTCGGACGACATGCTATACTATGACTTTTTTCATGATTTCGGACGACATGCTATACTATGACGTTTTTTCCCGATTTCGGACGACATGCTATACTATGACGTTTTTTCATGATTTCGGACGACATGCTATACTATGACGTTTTTTCCCGATTTCGGACGACATGCTATACTATGACGTTTTTCCCTGATTTCGGACGACATGCTATACTATGACGTTTGTTCACGATTTCGGACGACATGCTATACTATGACGTTTTTTCACGATTTCGGACGACATGCTATACTATGACTTTTTTCATGATTTCGGACGACATGCTATACTTTGACGTTTTTTCCCGATTTCGGACGACATGCTATACTATGACGTTTTTTCACGATTTCGGACGACATGCTATACTATGACGTTTTCTCAAAATTTCAGACGACATGCTATACTATGACTTTTTTTCATGATTTATGACGACATGCTATTCCATGACATTTTTTCATATTTTCGGACAACATGCTATACTATGACTTTTTTTCACGATTTCGGACGACATGCTATACTATGACTTTTTTCACGATTTCGGACGACATGCTATACTGTGACTTTTTTCATGATTTCGGACGACATGCTATACTATGACGTTTTTTCCCGATTTCAGACGACATGCTATACTATGACTTTTTTCACGATTTCGGACGACATGCTATACTATGACTTTTTTCATGATTTCGGACGACATACTATACTATTACGTTTTCTCAAGATTTCAGACGACATGCTATACTATGACTTTTTTCATGATTTCGGACGACATGCTATACCATGACATTTTTTCATGATTTTGGACGACATGCTATACTATGACGTTTTTTCACGATTTCGGACGACATGCTATACTATGACGTTTTTTCACGATTTCGGACGACATGCTATACTATGACGTTTTTTCACGATTTCGGACGACATGCTATACTATGACGTTTTTTCACGATTTTG
>JAGQAX010000004.1:46031674-46063352 GCA_019142605.1 Cephalopholis sonnerati | reverse complement strand
CCAAATCAATCTATATTTTTAAAGTCAGCACTAAAAGTGTCTGTCATATAAAAACTAAAGTGATGGTCAAAGTTGTCACAGGTAAATTTAAGGTGTGCTGATGGATTCACGTCATCAACTCATGCATTGAGTAACATTACAAGTTAACGTTCCACCTTAAAAGTTGCCGGCAGTCGGCCCAGTGAATGAAGTGATTTTTTCTCTTTCATTTTATAGTTGTAGTTTACTGATGTATGAACAGAGGTTACATCAAACCAGAGTGAGCGTCCTCTACTGACCAATCAGACTGCAGTGTTCACAGCTCCACCTTTTAGTACCAGATCTGTGTGCTAGGTACCCCAACAGAGGGGGGACCAAACATGGGGACGCTAAGGAACGCTGCTATTGGGACCATCCACAACTGTTCACTGTGGGAACAGAAACTATGAACTGAACTGTTTGATGGAAACAGGGCTTGAGTGTCAGTCCTGTGATAGTCTGTCCAGGGTTAACCCCGCCTCTCGCCTGTGTCAGCTGGGATAGGCTCTACCCCCCCAACAATACCCAGAAGGATAAGCAGTTACAGAAAATGAATAAATCTCTGATAATGTTTGGAAAGAAGAGCTGTGAGATTACATCATTTGATCCCAATTCATGTTAGTGTAGCATTAAACAGGAAGTAGCTCTCAGGCAGGTCTGTAGTTCAAAGACAGAGGGTCGGGGGCCGGCCGCAGAAGCTCAGGTGTACACAGGGGCGTTTCTATGATTTAAGGACATTCAGGGCCGAGCTCAGACCTGTCGGGGTCAGGGGACATTCTTTGATGTTTTTTATGCAGTGCCAGTATGAATATATTTATTTATTTTTATTTCATGGGGGGGGGCACCAGGGACCGGAGTCTCACTGCTCTGAGGCCCAGTGATGAGGAAGATCTGGCTTCATGAGCCACAGAGCTACTTTCATAGGACTAAATGTGGCCCCGCCTCCAACGCTGTATCCAGGTGTCTTTATATGTCCATGGGGGGAAGTGGAGGGGCAGTGGCTCCTTCCCTACTTCCTGCCCCCTTCACTCTGACCACGCCCATCTTTGATCTTGGCTCAAATAATCTCAAATAAAGTTTTGTGACTGCATCTCGCTCAGCTGTGACCTCATCACACAGACAGACGGACACCTGACACACTGCTCCACACTTCCTGTGTGCTGTTTCCATGGCAACAGGTTTCACCAGGAACTCATCATGACTCAGACTCACGCTGAAAACGTAACGTGCTACACAGCTGTCAGGACCTGTGTTTACCTGCTGTTTGTTTACAATGATCTGCTTCCTGTTTCCTGTTAAAACATCTCAACACTTCCTCCAACTCTTTCACATTAAAAGCCCGCCACAGTCTCCTCCCTGAAGGACTTTAACTGTGAAACACCTGCAGGAAGTGTTGAGTGTTAACAAAGGTACAGTCACATGACTTCCTGTGAATACATGTTTCTGACATCACAGGTAAGTCTGTGACATCACATAATCAGAATGATGACACGTTTCCTCTCTGTGTCAGATGGAGAGACCATCAGACGGACAGGTGTACAGACGGACAGGTGTACAGGTGGAGGTGAGTCAGACGGAATGCTGAGTGAGTTCGTGGTCTGAGGCGGAGCTCGTCTGGCGCTCCACCGCCCGCTGGGCCTTACAGGCAGCCATCTTGCTCTGGATGTCCCTCTTCCTTTCAAAGTAGTCGACGAGCGGCGGCTCCGTCAGCAGCGACGCCAGCACCTGCTCAAAGGTGATCGACCAATCCACGTCCAGCACGCTGCCCCGCCTCTGCTCGCCGCTGCCGATCAGCACAGTGTCGTCAGCGATGTCCTCGCACTGCAGCGAGCCGGAGCTCACCACCGAGTACGACGACACCGACGTGTCGTCTTTGGTTTCCTCGTCCGGCTCCAGCTGAGCGTCGGCCAGAGCGCGGCACACTTGAGACTCTCCTGACGCCCCCCTCGCCGGCCCCCTCCTCACTCTGAGGTTCAGTGGGAGTGGTCTGTGGAGTGGGCGGAGCCTGAGCGCCAGCACCGTCAGTCTTTTTGCTGCCGTTGTTGAACTTCTTACCGACCTCTCCGATACGCAGCAGCAGGCTGGCGACGGTGGCGATGGAGTGATAGAGCTCCTGCTCCGACGGCTCCTCGCTGAACATGTTGTACAGAGTCTTACACAGGTCGATGAACTGCTCCTGAGGACAGACAGGTGGACAGACAGACAGGTTCATACAGACAGACAGGTTCATACAGACAGACAGGTGGACAGACAGACAGGTTCATACAGACAGACAGGTTCATACAGACAGACAGGTTCATACAGACAGACAGGTGGACAGACAGACAGGTTCATACAGACAGACAGACCTGGTTCATCCTGGGCAGGTCTTTGATGGTCTCTCTCTTGGGTTCCTTCTCTTTGGCCCACATCCTCAGATAGTACCTGTAGTCCTTCACCTTCTCCTCTGAGGCTGAGCACAGGTCAGAGGTCAGAGATCAGAGGTCAGAGGTCAGAGGTCACAGGTCAGAGGTCAAATAAATTCAAGTTGAGATCAGAGTCTGACTTTTTGTGTTAAACTTCATAGAAAAACACATTTTTGTGAAAACAGCTGAACTGAACTCTTGTTGGAGCGTTTACCTTTCTTCTCCTCGCTGTCTCCGCCTCCATCCTTCCCCTCCTCACCTGCACACACACAGGATCACCATCATCATCGTCATCATCATCATCATCATCATCATCATCATCACCATCATCACCATCATCATCACCATCATCATCATCGTCATCACAAGAAAAGGACTGAAAAAGTGACCATGACGATGAGGTTGTAAAAAACATTAATTTTGAGACTTAAGGCCTTTACACAGGTGGGGGGGGGGGGTTATATGAATATCTGGCATTAACACCACAGCTGTGGTGACCCCCCCCCCCCCCACCCCCACCTGTGTAAAGGCCTTCAGAATGAAAAGTTAGAAACTGTCGTTAGTTGAAGTGACAGATTGTTCCTGCTCTGATCATCTGGCCACGCCCCCATCAGTTAAGACTGACTCATGTGTGCAGGAGGGGCCGTCGTTAAGTTCTTAAATCACCATTCACTCATGTCCTGCTGCTCGTCAGTGCTCAGGTTGCCGTGGCAACAGGTTCAAGGATTCCTCCACTGACTCTGTCAGACTCCATTTAAAATAAAAAGGATGTTAATCGATGCAGCAGAAACACAGATCTGTGTTTTTTTTCTTCTTCTTTCTCAAAGCCTGCCTACGTTACCCACAATGCTCCTCTCCCTCTGACAGCTGGGCGTGTTACTCTGTTAGCAGCTCATGTTTCCAGCAGCAGGTCTCACTTCTGTCTAACGCTCCTCCAGATTATTCTACTTTAAAACTTGTCATCTTATGGAGACACCTGGAAACACCTGGAGACACCTGGAAACACCTGGAGACATCCTGAGGTGGAGGCAAAGTAGCCAATAACCATCTCCCTTTCCTCCTCCTGCTCCTCCCTGTTACTGTTTGACATTGTGTTTCAGCGTGTGTTGCCACGGCGACGACAAACTGACTGATGGGTTTGAGTCCAGGTGAGAAACACCTGCTGTGACATCACTGTCTGTGGGCGGGGCCAGAGGAGCAACAGGTACGACAGCAGAGCAACAGACACAAACCTGATGTCACTTCCTGCCGCCCCAAAATGTCCAGATCAGAAGGGAAGGAAGATTCTGGAAGGAAAGATGTGACACGATGACGAAGGAGAGAGGAAGAGGAGGAGACAGAGTGTGAGTGACAGAGGAAACATTCAGGTCTGTTAATGAGAAGATTCTTTATATAAATCAAACAGGCTGATGAGACGAGACGTCTGTGTCCTCATGTCCTCTACATGTCCTCTACGTGTCTCTGTGTCCATGTGTCACAGCACGTCTGTGTCCTCATGTCCTCTACGTGTCTCTGTGTCCATGTGTCACAGCACGTCTGTGTCCTCATGTCCTCTGCATGTCTCTGTGTGGGTCTGTGTCCATGTGTCACAGCACGTCTGTGTCCTCATGTCCCCTACGTGTCTCTGTGTCCATGTGTCACAGCACGTCTGTGTCCTCATGTCCCCTACGTGTCTCTGTGTCCATGTGTCACAGCACGTCTGTGTCCTCATGTCCCCTACGTGTCTCTGTGTCCATGTGTCACAGCACGTCTGTGTCCTCATGTCCCCTACGTGTCTCTGTGTCCATGTGTCACAGCACGTCTGTGTCCTCATGTCCTCTACGTGTCTCTGTGTCCATGTGTCACAGCACGTCTGTGTCCTCATGTCCTCTACGTGTCTCTGTGTCCATGTGTCACAGCACGTCTGTGTCCTCATGTCCCCTGCGTGTCTCTGTGTCCATGTGTTACAGCACGTCTGTGTCCTCATGTCCTCTGCGTGTCTCTGTGTCCATGTGTCACAGCACGTCTGTGTCCTCATGTCCTCTACGTGTCTCTGTGTCCATGTGTCACAGCACGTCTGTGTCCTCATGTCCCCTACGTGTCTCTGTGTCCATGTGTTACAGCACGTCTGTGTCCTCATGTCCTCTGCATGTCTCTGTGTCCATGTGTTACAGCACGTCTGTGTCCTCATGTCCTCTGCATGTCTCTGTGTGGGTCTGTGTCCATGTGTCACAGCACGTCTGTGTCCTCATGTCCTCTGCATGTCTCTGTGTGGATCTGTGTCCATGTCCTGAAGTATCTGAACACAGGAGTCGTCAGTGTGAAGACGTGGACAGTGTCCAGCTGTAGCAGTAGTACAGGTGCTGCCGTGTGTCTACCTGGTGGCGGGATGTCCTCGGTGAAGAACTGTGTTGCCTCCAGAGCTGACTCCGCCTCCTCCGGACACAGAGCTGCAAAAACAAATAAACAAACAAATAAACAAAGGCTACACAGAGACTACTGTCCCCAGTGTCTGCAGCTCGATGTCTCATTAAAACGGGACAACTTAACGTCAAAGTGGCAACATTTATCATATTAACTCATTTTTTATACATTTATCTTTTTTTTAATTCTTTCTTATGTTTATTTTTAAATTTATATTTTTATTTATTTATTCTTTAACTTAAATATTTATTGATTGATTGATTTTCTTTTTCGTTCTTGTCTGTTGGATCTCCTCTGGCTGGTCTGGTGTTCTCTGTTTGTCCTGTGGGTTTGTTTGTTGATGCTCTGTCAATCTTTCTACTTGTCAATAAAAAAACCTTGTTGTAAAAAAAGTTGGTGTGATTCAGGGGCGTAAATACAGACAGTACAGGTGGGGCAGTTGCGCGGGGGCCCTCATACAACAATGACTCTCTGGGGACCAGAGACAGAGCAGCTGCAGCTTCCAGGCTTCTTGTCTCCACCTGCTGTTCTCACCCAGGTGTGCTCAGGTACTGGAATATGGCACCGATGCATTTAATGTGAATCAGTACTTGGTGGTGCAGGTACAGAGTTCAGGACCCGACTGACAGGAGTCACATTTATCTGCAGATTATTTCCAGCTATCGGGTCACGTTTTATGTTCCTAACTCTTCACAGGAAGTGGAGCCACAACACAGGAAGAGGAACAATGAACCAGCACAAACTGACCTGAGCTCTGCTCCTTCAGATTCATGTAAATAAACACAGGAAACAACATTCAGCTGCCTCTGACAGGTGTACAGGTGTACAGGTGTACAGGTGAGCTGTGTGACTGTTACCTGGAGGGAGGTGGAGCTTGTACAGCAGTTTGAGTTTCTCCGTCATGTCTCCGTGATACATCCCACCTGCACACACACAAACAGACTCTGACACACACGACCTACAGATGTAAACCTCTTCTGAGGAGACTGGGACCAGCAGGAAGCAGAGCTCAGACTGGTTCTGGTTCTGGACTCACTCAGTCCGGTGATGAACTCTTTGAAGTTGACCAGTCCGTCCTGGTTCTGGTCCAGGAGTCTGAAGAGGCGGGCCGACAGCGTGGGGGTGTGGCCTCCACAGATCCAGGGAGCGAGCGCGGTGAACAGCTGGGTGAACTGAACCGGGTCGATGCGGTACTGCTCCAGGTACGGCAGGCTGGGGTCGTGACGCTCGGCTGCTGTGCTGCTGGAGCCCCAGTAACAGCTCGTCATGTGTTTGGACTGAAGGAGGTGAGAGAGGGGGAGGAGTTAAACTCTGAGACAACACACCTCAGACCTCTGCACCTGACGCCACAGCAGGTGTGACCAGGAAGACATCGTTCATCATCACCGAGGTTAATGTGATGATGAACTGTGATTTTATGACATTACTCCACCCTGAGTTTTACCTCACAGGCTACATTCAGGGTGCCCTAACCATGTGACTGAGGAGCCTGCAGACAGAACTGAGGGCTGGGGTAAGTCACTTATATTTTTTAACTACAGGTGACAGGTGTGACAGGTAAGACTGTAATCTAAGAGATGTTAACAAAGCTCCCTCTGTGCTGTGAACACACTGAAACAACTTCTGATCATGATGATGTGTGAACACTTAAAAACAGACTTCTGACCTTAAAGAGACAGTACAGCTCCTCCAGCTCCTCGATACTGAAGGCGGACTCCGTCATCATCGCTCTCACCTGCGTACAAAAACAAACACACTAACCTGTAAACACTGTCTACATTAGCATGTTAGCATGTTAGCATGCAGCATGCTAACACTACCCACCACGCTCCTCTTGGCTGTGTCTTCCAGAGACTGAATGACCTTTAACCTCTGCTTGAACCTCATCTGCTCGATGACATCAGAGCGCAGGCTGCCGAACTTCTGCTCAGAGAAGAAGAAACTGGGGTTGATTCAACAGTAATGTCCAGTAATTAGACTGAGACACTGCAGCTACAGGAGTTAGACTGAGACATGGCCGCTGATGTGACCAGTAGGGGGAGCAGCACACACTGTAATGACAGACAGGGTGACAGAGCGATCAGCGTGATGACATCATGACATGTCACTGAGTCAGTCTGACCTCGTAGGACGCCTTGATGAGGTCGAAGATGTCGATCTCAGGTGGAGGATCGTCTCCGCTGGTCAGCAAGGCGTGCAGGTGAGGGATGGGCGGAGCCACAGTCTGTTTATTCACAACATTATCCAGGTACCTGCGCACACACACACACACACACACACACACACACACACACACAAAGACACACACGTCAAGAGGACATACTCAGTGTACACTGGTGCAGCGCCCGTTGAAAACATGCCTGATGGGAGCGGCTGATCTCTGTGGTGCTGCTGCCTGCAGCTCTCTGGACAAACACTCAGTCAAACACTGAGCTTCCTTCAGTCTGACACACGGCCAACAGCTACAGATTTATTATGATGTTTAGATATGAAAAATAATGAACTCTGTTCCTGTTCGAAGCCGCTCAACGCCAAAATAACTTAGAAAAGGCCCAAAGCACGTTAAAATATGTAACTTATCGGTATACAACTCACTGACACTGAGCAAGAGGCGGGGACAGGTCAGTTCCCTGGACAGGTCACCAGACTATCACAGGACTGACACATAGAGACAGACAACCATTCACACTCACATTCACACCTACGGACTATTTAGAGTCACCAATTAACCTGCATGTCTTTGGACTGTGGGAGGAAGCTGGAGCACCTGGAGGAAACCCACGCTGACACGGGGAGAACATGTGAGAGCACCTGGAGGAAACCCACACTGACACGGGGAGAACATGTCAGAGCACCTGGAGGAAACCCACGCTGACACGGGGAGAACATGTCAGAGCACCTGGAGGAAACCCACGCTGACAAGGGGAGAACGTGTTGGAACACCCGGAGGAAACCCACGCTGACACGGGGAGAACATGTGGGAGCACCTGAAGGAAACCCACGCTGACACGGGGAGAACATGTGGGAGCACCTGGAGGAAACCCACACTGACTGACACGGGGAGAACATGTGGGAGCACCTGGAGGAAACCCACGCTGACACGGGGAGAACATGTGGGAGCACCTGGAGGAAACCCACGCTGACACAGGGAGAACATGTGGGAGCACCTGGAGGAAACCCACGCTGACACGGGGAGAACATGTTGGAGCACCCGGAGGAAACCCACGCTGACACGGGGAGAACATGTGGGAGCACCTGGAGGAAACCCACGCTGACACAGGGAGAACATGTGGGAGCACCTGGAGGAAACCCACGCTGACACGGGGAGAACGTGTTGGAACACCCGGAGGAAACCCACGCTGACACGGGGAGAACATGTGGGAGCACCTGAAGGAAACCCACGCTGACACGGGGAGAACATGTGGGAGCACCTGGAGGAAACCCACACTGACTGACACGGGGAGAACATGTGGGAGCACCTGGAGGAATCCTACGCTGACACGGGGAGAACATGTGGGAGCACCTGGAGGAATCCTACGCTGACACGGGGAGAACATGTGGGAGCACCTGGAGGAAACCCACACTGACACGGGGAGAACATGTGGGAGCACCTGGAGGAATCCCACGCTGACATAGGGAGAACATGCAAATTCCACACAAAAAGGCTCCCCCACCCCGGGGTGACATCGCTAACCACTGCTCCACCGTGCCGCCCATCAGACTGATATTTATGGAAGAAAGGAAAGATATCTGCCAGCTGTGGTTGGTTGTTCCTTGTCACATGACATGAGGTACGTGTTGCTGCGTTCCATACATTCAACTCTGTTTATATTGGGACGCAGCTCCATAAACAAACAGGAGCTGGAGTTCAAAGCTACAGAGAGCGGTTAGCTTATTTATTGACAGTTTATTAATACTGAACATGTTACGTTTGAAAAATGCACCTAAGTCGACAGAGCCTCGGGAACACCCACCAGGTGTGAAGGAGATTGGATGAATGGTTCTCGAGGTACCAAGGACACACAGACAGATTCTTCGCTTCACAGTTAGATTCATACTCCAGTCTGACTCATACCTGCCCAGGATGGTCATGGCTTCTCCCTCGTCGCTGCAGGTCATCAGGGCGTTCATGTTGTCATGGAGCACAGCCAGCGCCACCTGCAGGCAGACAGGACAGTTACACAGCAGTGTGTAGTAACAGGAAGACAACCCTGATGTCCTCGCAGAGGAAGCAGTCAACCAATCAGACAACAGTCAGTTAATACTTGGGTGTCGTGACTCTGACCTGGAAGATGACCTTTATTCCCTCGTAGAAGAAGCAGTCAACCAACAGGACGGCGCTGTCGAAGGGCATCACAGACAGGAAGAGTGTGAGGAACCAGGACAGGCTGATGGTGGAGATGACACCCAGTTCCTGCATGTGTTCGTACAGCAGGGGGAGGAAGGCTCGAGTCAGCTCCTCAAACACCCCCTGATCCACCAGAGCACCTGCAGGGACAGAGACCACATCAGACCAGGACACAGCGCCCCCTGTGGCTTACTGACCTACAACTCTGGCGTCGTTACTGACCTACGACTCTGGGATCATTACTGACCTACGACTCTGGGATCATTACTGACCTACGACTCTGGTGTTGTAGTAGTCGGGCAGCATCCGCTCACACAGCGCCACCAACAGCCAGAAGGCTTCCTCCTCTGGACAGTAGAGCAGCAGGACAGATGTGACGATGTTCATCGCCTGGAGGGGGAACGAGGAGAGGATGAGTGCTGCTGGATTATATTATATATTTAATGTTTAATGTTAAATATTATATTTTGTACCTGGCAGTATCCGATCCCGGGGTTACGGTGGGCGTAGGCAGTGAGAACGCGGCGCAGTGCAGCGATGCCCATCTCATTTTGGAAGGCTCGGTGCTCAGGCATCGAACGGTGAAGGTCACGCTCGATCTCCTCTGTAGCCAATGAACACAGCCCCATGGCCTGCTCCACCAGGTCACCATAGTAACCAGGGTGGGTCGCCATCTCGTTCTGCGCTCCTGGACAGAGAGATGGGCAGGTGAACACATAAAGGCTCAGGTTATCTGTGGTATGAATGACTGCCAAAACCACAGCCTCCCTCTCCTATGAATGAATGAGTGAATGAACTAACACCGACCAGAAAACAGTAACCACAGCTCTCCTCTCAGGCGCTCTGGGATCCCGTTGAGGACCAGTTCCCTGGTTCTGGAGGTTCGGTACATGCAGACACCTCGACCGAACTCTGAGAAATGGATGTTCCACGCCTCCTCCTTCATCTTCTCCTTCATCTACAGGAGTGGTCAGTGAGAGGAGGGAAGGATGGGAGGAGGAAGGAGGTGAGAGAGGGTTAATTCCAGTCTGACACAGAACACTGAACTGTAGCTTCATCTTATACTTCTATGGATCAGCATGGATCAATGACCTGTCAAACACTCAAACACCTTCTCAGAGCTAATCAGTGTCTACTGGTCCTCCTCGATGTCTAACAGTCCTTGGTATCTATAGGTACTCCTTAATATCAACCAGAAATCCGTGGTATCTAACAGTATTCCTCAGTATCCAACAGTACTCCCTCGTATGTAACGGTCCTTAGTATCTAATGGTACTCCTCAGTATCAGGCAGTACCCTTCAGTATCTAACAGCACTACTCAGTATCCAGCGGTACTCGTTATTCTGCAATACTCGTTGGTATCTAACAGTAAATGGTAATGGTAAATGTATTTGCATTTGTAAAGCACCTTTCTAGTCTTTCAACCACTTGAAGTGCTTCTGACCTACATGTCACATTCACACACCAATTTGGGGTTCAGTATCTTGACCAAGGATACTTCGACATGGAGACTGGAGGAGCCTGGGATCAGATCGCAGATCAACCAATTACTGGACCACCTGCTCTACCTCTTGAGCCACAGCTCTATATCTAACGATGATCCTAGGTAACAACACCTAGGTGTCTAACTGTAGTCCTCGTTCTGTAATGGAACTCTGTATCCAACGGTCTGCCACCGAATCTAAAGGTCCTCCATATTAAAGGATACTCATCTGTATCTATCTAGCGTTACTCCTCTACATCTAACAGCCATTAGTATTTAAGGGTACTGCTTTGAATCTACTGTTAATCCTTGGTTTCTAACAATAATCCTTGAATCTAAGACTACCCCAGTATTACTAATGGTCCTCTTCAGTATTAAACGGTACTCCCCTACATCCAGCAGTACAACTTGGTATCTAGTCGTAGTCCTCGGTATCTAACAGTACTTCTTTGTATCAAATAGTACACTCAGAATCTAATGGTCGTCTATATTTAAGGGTACTTCTCTGAATTCAAAGAGTCTCTGTATCTGGTGGTACTCATTATTATATAACCATGCAGTAGGTGTTTTCATTGATTTAAAGAAGGCTTTTGACACGATTGACCATGGGATATTGCTAAAGAAAATGGAGCAGTATGGTGTCAGAGGAGTAGCACACACCTGGTTACAAAGTTATGTCAGTAATAGGAAGCAGTTTGTCCAACTAGGTAACAATAAATCAGTGCACTTGAATATTACCTGTGGGGTCCCACAGGGGTTCATGATATTTGGAAATTCTAAAATTAAGCAAGGGGTTTGTTTGGAAATTGAAAATGTGGAAATTGAAAGAGTCTACGAAAGTAAGTTTCTTGGTGTCATAATTGATCATAAGTTATCCTGGAAGCCTCATACTAAATATTTGTGCACCAAAGTTTCAAAAAGTATTGGAGTTTTAGGTAAAACTAAACATGTTTTGGATCAGAAGTCACTTCAGATGTTGTACTATGCACGTATTGATCCGTATCTGTCCTATTGTGTTGAGGTATGGGGAAATACATATAAAAGCACTTTACAAAAGATTTATATTTTACAAAAGAGAGCCATAAGGATGGTTCACCATGCTGAGTTCCTTGCTCATACAAATCCTTTGTTTTTAAAATCGAGGATTTTAAAATTCTGGGACTTAATAAAATTTAAAACAGGTCAGATTTTGTTTAAAGCCTGGAATAAGTTGTTACCAAGCAACATCCAAATGATGTTCATGGTCAGAGAGGCAGCATACAATTTAAGAGGGAATTTTAAATTTAAACAACCAACCACCCATTCAACACTGAAAAGTATGTGCATCTCTTTTAGTGGTGTAAAATTGTGGAATGAACTAGAAGAGGACTTAAGAATGTGCATTAACTTAAAACAATTTAAAAGTAACTACAAAGAAACACTCTTGTTCTGCTATAAAGAACTGGACAGCTAATTTTATAATCTTTTTTATTTATTTATTTATTTTTTAATAATGGAGTCAGTCAACATGTTTTTAATTAAGGTTCTATTTATATTAAAGTTGTTTGTTTTATTATTCTAAGGTTATGTGAATTATGAATAATGTATTATATCTTGAAATTATATGACAGTGTAAGCGGGGGGCTGAACTTGATAAGCTTTGCTTCCTTCAGCCCCTTCTCGAACTCGCACTTTATCATTGTGTGCTATTTTTTTTTTTTTTTTCCATTACACATATTGTTTGTTTTTATGTATGTGCTTGTTTGAGACAAATAAAAATCAAATCAAATCAAATCAAATACTGATACTCATCAGTGATGGTGCTGGTTCTCCTCACTTTCCAACAGTACTGGTAGTCCTCATTATCTATCAGTCCTTGTCAGACTCAGCTGTGTCATGTTAGGACTCATGGCATTGGGTCTCAGGTCTTCCAGACTGTCTCAGTGCTCCATGATACTCCCTGATATCTAACAGTACCAGTCCAACTCAGTGCCTAGGGGTGATGGGAATTGAACTCACAGCTTTGGGTCCCAGGTCCTCTGGAGTGTCTCGGTGGTACAGCTGCAGCAGACCCTGGCTAGCTGTGGGCAGACCAGAGTGGTAATGACGCCCCCTGTGGACGGACTCAGACCCCGCAGACAAGGACGCAGGGGCGCTGGAGGACGCCTGGGGACACAAAACATACATCATCGTCTCCTTACGTCTGAAACCAGGTGAAACTCAGCAGCTGAACTGGACTCGTCACTGTGAAACATGATCTGCAGATTAACTGAAAACTGTGACACTTCTCAGACACACGATGGCGGTGTAACAACACTCTTTTAGACTTCAGTTAATAACTTCTGATCTGACTTATGCAGAATATTACTCCTGTTTGTCATTCATGACTTCAGTCTCAGCAGATCAGACCCTCTACATGAGTGACGCACCGAGTGACCAATCAGAGACAGCGGGCTGGTGTCGCCCCATGAGCTGTCAGGCGTTCGCTGCAGGAAGTCCGAGATTCGCTGGACCAGGAAGTCTCTGTCTTTTAGGTTTGCGAACAGGAAGTTCATCTTGTTCTTGGTGCTGATGGAGACGGGACAAGGAAGGACGCTGCTGCTGTCTGCCTTTTCCACAATGGACACCTGAGGAGCAGAGGATGATGGGTAAAAACAACTGTGCAATGAGCATGATAAGAAATACAATCATGGTTTACGTGTCTTCTTCACCTCTCTGAGTGGGATGATGAGCTGACACAAGTCTTCTTCTCTGCTGTTAAAACAGATGTAGTTGTTGGAGATGAACAACTGTCCGACTACGTGCATCTTAGCAAATGGCGTCCACAGCGTGCAGTCTGTGTGTCCGTCCAGACGCTCGTCCTGCGTCAGTCGGAACATTGTTCGGTACCGCTCGTTCTTCGCCCGCGCATCCAAATCCCTGCAGCCACAACACGGACAGTTTAACAGTTCAGTTAGTGTCAGTACGATGGTTCAGGTGCTCAAAATGGAGGCTGCAACATAAACACCATCATTGCTGACATTTCACATATAACATTTCGTCCATGTTACTAAATTACAACCTGCACTCTGTGTTGCACACACATACCGTGCGCCCACTTGGTATTGTTATGTATATTTTAGTGTCACAATCAGCAACAGTCAGTTATTTCCCCGTCAGTCTGATTAGATGAAACCCTGTCAGGTTGAAATCAGGTGTACAGTTACTGGAGTCAGACCTCTTGAGTGCAGAGACGTTCTTGAGTGTCTTGCAGGGTTTGGGCAGCGAGCGGTCGGCAGCAAACGCCTCATTGTCGAGGAGCTGGCGCATAGCGATGTTGGCGAGCTGCTCCATCAGCTTGAAGGTGTCGTTGATGTTAAGGAACATGGAAAAGAAATGTTCAGTGTGACGCGTGCTGACACGAACACTCTCTGGAAACACCAGGGTGGCGTTCTTCTCCAGCTGGGTCACCTCCGTCCACTGCACCACCAGGGTCACTGAGGGGGGTTGAATAATCAACAGAGAGGATCAAGATCGTAAAATATATTAATATGACATTTAAACATGAAAAAAATGGCACAGTTAGATTGTGTCGTCTTGTTTTCCCAATTGCTTTGTACTAAAGAATTATAAAAAGTAACTTGATACTATAACCAACTTTTTTTAGTTAGTAAATTTTATTATATGTAAAGTAACTTTATCGTTGGCTGGTAACTGCAGAAGTACCACCTGGTAACTACAGAGAGAGAACGAAAGAAGTATCTCTAGGTAGAAGTACCCACGGGCAACGACAGATGTACCTTTAGGTAACTACAGAAGTAACCCAGGGGCACTTCAGAAGCACCTCCATAAAAGTAGACACTGGCAACAACAGAAGTGCCTTTGGGCAGGGTTGGAGATCAGCAATAGCAACTAGCCAAAACAGGCAAGTGACTTCTAGATGGAGTGGCTGGTAGATTTTGGAATCCAATAAAATTGTTCTAAATACTACAAGTGTTGCTTGAGTTTTGATGCCTTTGATTTAACTCCTTTCTCCATGCACCTTGGAAGTAGCTGAAGTTGCACAAGAAACCCTCACTCTGCTTCTACAGATTTGGAATCTATCAGCCACAGTGGCAGGTAGAAAAAAAGTAATTTCCAACAATGACTTTGGGTAACTGGAGAAGTACCTCCTAACAAATAAAAGTGCCTCCGGGGCAACTACAGATGTACCTTTAGGTAACAACAGAAGTATCTTTAGGTAAGAGTTCAGTACCCTGTGGTAACTACAGCTTGTTACCCCTTGTAGCTACAGAAGAACAGGTGCATTCAAACCAAAACAGGACATTGGGTTTCTCTTTAAAAGAGAGGACAGGTTTTCCACTTTCAACAGAACATGAAGTGTCACCTGTTTTCACCTGCACAGACTGTATAAATGACATCAATAAACTCTGGCCTGTGATTGGCCGGTCGTACCCTCTTTGCCCAGTAGAAAGGAGTAGAAGCACAGGTGGTTGACGGACAGGTAGAGCCAGCCCTGCCGCGGCACTCGACCCTTCCAGTAGCTGCAGGAGTAATAATTCACCAGCTTCTCCTCGTCAGGCATCCCAAACAGCTTCCTCATCTTCAGCTCTGCCTCCCGAAACTTCCCACAATCCTCCTCCTGCTCCTCCCCCTGCTTCAGCCGGTTCTCCTCTGCAATGATGCCCTGCAGGAAGTGACATCACTCACTAACAGGATCACACACAAGAAGAGAAAAACGACCTGAGGAGGTAAAACATGAAGGCACATACACAGATCTTTCCTTTGACAAAGGTGGTGACGTCTTCATCGTTGTCGAAGATGGAGATGGTCTGCAGCAGGTTGGTCTCCAGCCAATCCCAGTGTTCGGTGATCTCCTTCCTGGACGAGCCTGCAACACACAGCTGAGGGTTAACATACAAAAACAAAAAACCAAGAACTCAGCCAATCTCAGAGCTGCTAGTTGAGCCAACGCACCACAGGCGATGTTCCAGTAGATCTGAGAGTCTGCAGTCTGCAGCAGGATCCTGTAAGGAGCCACTCTGGCGCTGGAGTCCAGAACCACATCCAGAGTCCCAACCAGGAGACCTGCACACAGAGAGACAGGTAAAGAGGTAAACCAGGAGATCTGAACACAGAGAGACAGGTAAAGAGGTAAACCAGGAGACCTGAACACAGAGAGACAGGTAAAGAGGTAAACCAGGAGACTTGAACACAGAGAGACAGGTAAAGAGGTAAACCAGGAGACCTGAACACAGAGAGACAGGTAAAGAGGTAAACCAGGAGACTTGAACACAGAGAGACAGGTAAAGAGGTAAACCAGGAGACCTGAACACAGAGAGACAGGTAAAGAGGTAAACCAGGAGACTTGAACACAGAGAGACAGGTAAAGAGGTAAACCAGGAGGCTTTAAAACAGGAGTCCACAAACCAATGGGTGACATCACCCTTACTTTAAATCATCATTTTACAGACATTACAAGCAGCACTGTTGTCACCTTTCTTCTCCGCCATGAGTTTCACATTATTGTTTTACAGTGTGCAACTGTCAGAAAAAAAAAACATGCCAACATCGATAAAAGGAGTTGACAAATTTGGAAACATACAATTTTGATGGATCGGACAATTTGGAACGGGTTCTCAACTGTAACTGGTTCTCAATTTCTATCCCTAACCTCAAGTCAGTTACTGCAGAAGAACAATCCAGTACCCTCGTGAAGACCTCAGAGACTTGTGTTCTCAAGCTAACCGGATAGATCAGCAACAGATGTACTGTACCTGCTGATAATCCTAAAGACCAAAAGGCAAAACAGATCAAAGTAGTAGTCCTGGACCGAGAGAGGCTTCCTCTGGAAAAAGTGTTCACAGTCATTCATTCACTTTCAGAGTTGCTCCAAAGGACAAATCCTTCGCAAGGTGAGTTATTCAATCTGTTGTTCACTCCATTCACCCAGAAGGCCGAGCAGATCCTCCGAGACCTCCCCAAAGCAAAGTGGGGATGGGATGATGTCATTCCAGAGGTGTACATGACAGCATGACAGAAATGAATCTCTGATGTGAAGCAAATGTCCTCATCACCGACCAACAGATGTTTAAAGTCAAGGCAGCTTGGACAAGTCAAGACTGCCCAACTGTATCACTTCTGCGATGCCACCGAACGAGGCGACAGCAGTGTGAGTTACCAAAGATTGACCAACACAACTGGAAAAGTTAATATTGATCCATGCTGGGGAAATCCAGGGTAACACAACTGAAGCACACAATCATTTCAAGGTTAGAGGTTGCCACAGTGACTCTTCCAGCCAAAATAGATGTAGTTGAGGAACTGGAGCCTTCAGTTTTTTGGACAGACAGCAAGTCTGTGCTAAAATATATCAGAAACAAGACAAGACGATTGAACACCAACGTAGCTAACAGGACTACTGATCCGTGAGCTATTGCAGGACTACCAATGGAGGTTCAACGTCTTAAAAGAAAATCCAGGTAACGCAGCTTCACAAGGGTTGAATGCCAAAGCCTTCTTGAGGTCAGCATGATGGTTTCAAGGACCAGAATTTCTGACTTAACCAAAAACTGAATAGCAAGAGTTTCCTTAAGATACTGATTCCATCCCTCCTGACAATTCTGAAGGAAGTCAGCATGAACAGTCTGAGAGCGGCAGAGAGCCTGACTAGCAAATTCATTGAGTACTATCAATTATAAACCAGACTCAAGGTAGCTGTACGCTGGGTACTAAAGTTCAGAGAACTCTCGAAGGAACACGCACAAAAAGGATCATGCTCTCTAAGTCTGACCCCCAACCCAAAACAGACTTCAGCCTAGTCACCAAACAACCAAGACATGGATCAGAACTTCAAGTTTGACAGTAAATTACTTGCTTGAAGTGGAGACCACTCAGGAATGATTCTTCCAGCAGTAGACAGACTGAAACAAGAAAAGCCATGAAGGCCAACAGCTTCATTCATAACATCGACTGAACCAGACGGCTGTGTTGATGGAAACTAAAAATCCAATCATCTTATTCAAACAATCTCATATCCCCAGCAGGTCGACCACCCAGGAAGAAGCCACCTGCTCTCCAAAGTTCATCAGAAGTTTTGGATGCCAAGAACCAACTCTAAAAACAGTCAGGTATTCAAAAGCTGTGTCTTCTGTTGGCGCTTACAAGCCGGAGCTGGAGAACAGAAAATGGCTGGTTTACCATGGGACCACGCATCTCCTGATGAACCACCATTTGCTCATTTGGAAGTGGATTACTTCAGTCCAGTCGAGGTAAAGGGGGGCAGGTCTCAGGTGAAACACTACAAAGTGGTTTCCACTTTCCTCATGAGTTGTGCTGTCCACCGAGAAGTCACCATTTAGCTGGACACAGTGTCCCACAGAATTCAAATCTATACGTGGTGGTAGCTGATGGGGGCTCGCCAACTTTCTGTTGCTGTTTTTGTGGGTCCGTGAACACAGAGCCGACTGCACTCCTCATGAGTTCATTTTTGACCTCAGCAGCAGATTGTAGAGTTTTAAGTCGCAAGGCGAATAATTGATCTGTTGATCAGATCAAACCTGATCAGATTGCTGGATGAGAGAAGCAGCTGTTTACAAGTGAAAGCAAACATTAAGACCCACTTAATTTTCTCTCTCACTGTGCCTGGTGTTCTGCTGCTCCGTCTGTACCCAGAGTCACTCTGTGCTCCAAGACTGGTGCAATGAACAGTATTTATATTCCAACAACGCTCCTAATGAACTGTGCGTCTCCAAAAACAAGAAAATCTAAACGTGGCAGTAGATAATTTAATCATGGCGGGCCGCCACAAATAAATGAATGAATGGGAATGTGGACACTGACTCCTGCATTAATGCCATCATCTGCTGTTCATCAGCTGAAGGAGACCCATCAGCTCTGACCATGACACCAACTTTATCAGGGCAAACCGAGAGCTAGCAGAAGCTCCAAAGCGACTGGATCACACATAGTACACTGCTGAGGGATGAAGTCAAATGGACATCAACCCTCCGCCAACACAGCCCATCACGGTGGAGTTTGGCTCAGAAGGGTTGAGCAGGTCGTACGATCCTCCAGTCCAAATGCCAAAGCATCTTCAGGAAAGTCGAAGTATCTTTGGGCAGATACTGAACCCTAAATTGGTCCTGGCTGTTCAGCAAAGGGCACCTTGTACGGTAGCCTCGACCTTGAATGTGTGAATGTGTCATGTAGTGTTGAAGCTCTGTGAATGGTTGGAGGAGGAGAAAGGCGAGACACAAATATCAGTCCATTGATTTCTTTAGTAAAATAAATTTGTCCCTCAGTCCTTTAGAAACATCAGCTGGATGATGAGGCTGTACAGACTGCCTTCTGTCGAGGGTCGAGGCCATCATGAATAATGTCAGCTGACTGATGATGATGTCACTTCCTCATCAGAAATACACAGTTTTTGGTTTCCTGCGAAGGGAAGTTTGAGTAATGATGAGTCATCATTCAGCTTCACTGTCGGAGTCGCTGATGGACACATCAAGTAATGAACGATTTTCAGGTCTCTGAGACACCTGTGACCTGTTACTATGACCTCTGACCTCTGACCTGTTACTATGACCTCTGACCTGTTACTGTGACCTCTGACCTGTGACCTGTTACTATGACCTCTGACCTGTTACTATGACCTGTGACCTGTTACTATGACCTCTGACCTGTTACTACAACCTGTGACCTGTTACTATGACCTGTGACCTGTTACTATGACCTCTGACCTGTTACTACAACCTGTGACCTGTTACTATGACCTGTGACCTGTTACTGTGACTTCTGACCTGTTACTATGACCTGTGACCTGTTACTATGACCTCTGACCTCTGACCTGTTACTGTGACCTCTGACCTGTTACTGTGACCTCTGACCTGTGACCTGTTACTATGACCTGTGACCTGTTACTATGACCTCTGACCTGTTACTATGACCTGTGACCTGTTACTATGACCTCTGACCTCTGACCTGTTACTATGACCTCTGACCTGTTACTATGACCTGTGACCTGTTACTGTGACCTCTGACCTGTGACCTGTTACTATGACCTCTGACCTGTTACTACAACCTGTGACCTGTTACTATGACCTGTGACCTGTTACTGTGACTTCTGACCTGTTGAGGTGTGACCATAAATCACTTATTAGATTTTTAAAACTTTGATGTTTGAAAGTCAAAACTTGAAGATGAAATCCTGGAGTTTAAAAAAGTTTCAGTTTTCACATGTCAGCAAAGGGGCGGGGCTTCTTCAGAACCTACGGCCACAGCGACACAGCGTTTGTACCAGCTGAGCTACAGGGCGCCAAAGAGCGTTGAAGTGGTTTTGATGAAATATTTGAAGCTCAGATTTGTTTGTTTTGTTTCCGACGGAAGCGTTTGTCACACATGATGCGTCCAAGGACCGTAGGAAATTTGAAAACTGAACAATAATTTCTGTTTTTACAGTTTCTGGCTGATCGACAGGTCATTTAGGAGATTTTAAAGAAAACATGTCTGCATGTTTTCATAAATAATCTGTGGTAAATTAAATACAAAATACAACCACTTAAATTCGGGGGGGGGGGGGGGGGGGGGGCAGTAGGTCAGTGGGCAGAGCAGGTGTCCCATGTACAAAGGCAGTGTCCCTGCTCAGTGGCCGTGGGTTTGATTCCAGCCTGCGGCCCTTTAAAGCCAAAAAGTCCAAAAAACAATAATTGAAAAAAAAAAAAAAGTTTTATGCCCCGCCCCCTCAGCCAAGGTAAAACACATAAGTCCCACCCCCCATGCTTAAAATATAATTTGACACGCACCCTCATAAGTAACGAACAGTCCCTAACTGTGCAGCACTGACACACCTGTAATCATGTGACCTGCTCGATCAGGTTCAGTCTGAACATCGAATAAAACTACAACATGAAGTATGTGTGCTGCGTTCACTGTCAGTCAGCAGAGTCTGAAACCATAAAACTCTGACAGGAAGCACAACCAACATTTTTTCATTATCACGAGTAACCAGGGTGACAAATTATACGCACTTCCCTTAGTTGATTATTGATCAGAATTAACGATCAATTAATCGATTAATCGTGATTTTAAAAAACAAACAAACGTGTTCTTCCTCATCAAACTGCACACACTGATCATTACTCTTCATGTGTTCGATCAAATTCTTAACGATCGATTAATCGTTATCACCCCTACAGTGGTGACACGTTACCAGTATTAACTGTTTGTAACGCAGCGTCACAAAGTAACGGAGTACATTTACTCAGGTGCAGTACTGTGTACAGGGACTTGTACTTTGCTCTCCATCTACACACATACATGTCACATACATGTCACATACAGAGTCATGTGTAACATGTTCCGTTACAGTAACTAAAGTTCCTGTATGAAACACATGACCCTTCAGACTGTCAGCTGAGTGTTCACAGACTCATCATGTGTGTGACGTGTGTGTGTCCACAGACAGCCCGGGCAGCAGGGGACATGTATGTGTCCAGCAGAGACACAGCAGGGACTCACCGGACAGTCCTCCTCCTCGGCCGTGTCCTCTCCTCCTCTGCAGGATGAAGAACGGGTTGGCCCGCTCAGACACCCACAGCGCCCCGGCCAGCAGCACCTCCTCCGGCTGGATCCACATCTCTGCCCGCTGCCTGCTCACCGTCCGCCGGGAGAAAGGCCCGTTAGCACCGGGAGAAAGGCCCGTTAATTAGCACCGGGCGGCTCCGTCTAATTCAGACAAACACCGAGCTGATGTTGTTGTTTTCACTCAGTCTGCTGACTTCACATCACTTCCGGGTCTGACGTCACAGGGCACGCCCTCTGCGCGCGCTGCGTCATTACGTCACAGACACAGACTAAACCACAGACTGAAACAAACATTCATGAGACAAACAAACATTTACATAAATAAACAAACAGTGAGCTCAGGTGTTGCTGCTCTATATTAATATATATAAACAACATGGCGGCGAGGAGTCCTCAAACAGCTGCTGTTACTGCGCCACCTGCTGCTCTCCTCTGGTACCACACACACGCGCACACACACACACACACACACACACACACACGCAGGCTGAAGCCTGATGAGGAGACAGTCTGAGGTAGATCAACCTCCTAAACCTCTGAGACAGGGCCATAAACACAGACGGTGCAGGCAGTGTGATACACGGAGGCCCCTGAGGCCCCTGAGGAGCCTCCTCTGAAATGAACCTGTGTTCAAAGATACATGATTACAAAGATGATCAGTATCAGTGTGTATATCCTCAGACAGGTGAACCCATCTGATCCATGCTTCCAAATTCTGAGCCTACCATCTGAATGTGGTTTTTCCAATCTTCTATTGTCCAGTTTTGGTGAGCCTGTGTGAATTGTAGCCTCAGTTTCCTGTTGTTAGCTGACAGGAGTGGCACCTGGTGTGGTCTTCTGCTGCTGTAGCCCATCTGCTTCAAGGTTGGACGTGTTGTTGCTTCAGAGATGGTCTTCTGCACACCTTGGTTGGAACCAGTGCTTATTTGACTTCCTGTTGCCTTTCTATCATCTTGAACCAGTCTGGCCATTCTCCTCTGACCTCTGACCTCTGGCACCAACACTGGATATTGTCTCTTTTTGGGACCATCCTCTGTAAACCCTAGAGATGGTTGTGGTGAAAATCCCAGTAAATACTCAGACCAGCCCGTCTGGCACCAACAACCATGCCACGTTCAAAGTCACTTCAGTCACCTTTCTTCATCATTCTGATGCTCCGTTTGAACTTCAGCAGCTCATCTTCATCATGTCTACATGACTGAATGTTAATGAGCTGCTGACACCTGATTGGCTGCGTTCTTCAGACACTGTAATCACAACAACAGGACACACGTCTGTACAGCCTCTGGCCGCAGCGATCAGCCAGAGTCAAATGAATGAAAATAAAATAAGACTGAACAAATTACGACACTTGACCTTCTGTTTTATCCGACAGTCTAGGTTTGTATTTTAGTCACATGATCATGTACTTCCTGTGTGTATTAAAACTGTTTCCTGTGTGAACTAAAGAGAGAAGGCTGCATGTTAAAGGCAATAATGAGACTTTAATGACACTTTAATGCTGAGGCAGTAAGAGACACAGTGAACTGAAAGCATCACACACATCCTCTTCATCACCACCACCATCATCATCAGTACCATGTGACACAGAGACGAGGACAGACAGACGAGGACAGACGAATCCTTCAGGACGTCTTCAGGTCACTTCAGAGATAATATCGATCGATCAGGTTATAGATTGTATAATGCTGTTTATATAGAGAGCCCCCACAGGAGCTGATTATTACACGCTGAGTAATTCAGAAGCTGTTTAATTTATTCATACACTTTAAAGGAGCAGTCCGCCACTTTTCAAACAGAAACACACAGAGGAGACACGTTAGCAGCATCGCACAGTGGGTCCACCTGCTGACGTCACACCTGAGGTCTGTGAGCCAATAGGAAGAGAGGGAACAGCCGTGTCACCTCCTGCTGCAGATTTGAACCCCATCATTTAGGCTTCATCTGTAGATTAACTGTACGTTAAAGGGTCGACACTGACGAACCGCTGACTGAGTGATACCTGTGAGAGGTGATTAATATCAGAGACACAACCTTATGATAAAAGACGTTACATTAAGAACAGTCTTATAATAACTGATACAAGAACGTTTCTATTCTGATAAAATAATGATTCATGAACTGTGTTTGAGTCGTTCATCTCTGGTCATATTTTCTTTTGATGCTGAATCATGAAGCGCTTTGTAAAGTTTAATGAGCATTATTAACTCTGCATTCATCTGGTGTGGAAGTAAAAAAAAAGAGTTCCAGACTGGGAAAATTCACGTCAACACCTCCTGAAGTCCGAACAACTCACCAAGTCAGTGAAATATGGTGCAGCAGTTACTGAGTTGATGTCCTCAGTCAGTAACAGGCAGATGAAGGAACGTTTTCAGCTGATGACAATTAACTTTATTAATTTATCAAACTTGTGTCAAATGTTTGCTCACGTGTAACGTGTGACACGGCGTTAAAGTGTAACTGTTAGTTCTTGTTCTTCCACCAACAGGGCTCTCATTTTAGTGTAGAGCGTCAGACTGAATTTACCAACGCACCATGTCAGGTCACTCACTCTCCGGGACCGCCAGTGTTACTGGAAGAAGTAAACACTGACCAACGGGACCAGACTGGCTGACCCGTATGCTCTCACTCAGTGGATGGATGATGTCACAGGAAGCCAATCTTGTTTGTTTTGCTATGGAAGCTAACGTTAGCTAATGTGCTAAAAAGTTAGCGTTCCAGAGAAATCCAATCTTCCTCTTAATAGCTCCCCAGTTTCTGATGAGGTGGACATGATAACCCTTAATACACATAACGTTCTTCATCCCTACAACAGGAAATACTTTGTCCCTAACCTGATATGAAGTGTGCGCTGCACATGTGAGCATTTTTGATGATGGCCTCCGTCCAGTCCTTTGGTCTGATCACATTTAACCATAGTTGTCTTTGTTTTTGTTGACGGGCAGTGGCGGCTGGTTTTGAGCCATGACTCCTTCTATTCTGGCTCCCAATAACACAACAAGACCACATTTGAAGACTCCTATGTAGCCTACAGCCCTGTGGGGGAGAGGCAGCTTCACCTCCAGGTGATAACATGATGTCAGTGTGACGTCGGCCCTGACAGGGTCTATACCAGACACTGCAAAAAAAAGCCAGGAGAATCTCTAAAGATCCGAACCACCTGGATCACAGGTCAAGCAGAAAGTACCAGATCCATCAGACCAGAACTGAGAGACTCAGGCTGGTCCTCTTTGAATCACCTCTTCTGGACAGAAATTAATGACTGAGCAAAAATTAGTTACCACAATAAAAGTGAACTCATTTGTTTTCTGCTTTTCAGTTTCTGTCAGTACAGGAAGTGACTCACCTCAGACTCTCTTCTGATTGGCTCAAAGCCCTGCAGACTCCAGATGACTCTACTGTTAACTTGACCAGCGGACTACAGGAGGGACTGCTAACTAGCCCATTAGCTAACAAGATAAAACTCAGATGGACTGGAGGTTGTTGGAGGTTATTTTTCTCTCTTTTGATGGAGCTAACAGTTTCCACCTGCTTCCACTATTTGTGCTAAGCTAAGCTACTCATCGTCTCGTCTGACTCGGGAGAACACGAGGGTTTAATACATGTAGAAGTGTCCCTTTAATAAGAAGAACAGAGGACCCGGGACGCCTCCCTGAGGAACCCCACATGATGCTGAAACAGAGAACAGGAGTATTTTCTGAAATGTTGGACTGTTCCTTTAAATCTAACGTCTTTTTTTTGCTACAGGGGAGTTAACACTGTTAAAGTTCACAAGACTTGTTTCCTCCAGAGTCTCTACAGAGGATCCAGGTCCAGGTCTTCCTCTGGTGCTGGTTCCAGTCTGATGAAGAACACAAAGAATAAGCTCAGTCAGAATCTCAAAAAACTGATCCAGGTCTTCAGTCAGACAGACTGGAGTCCACGAGAGTCTGCTGATGACATCATCTCCAGTCAGCCAATCAGAGGGTCAGGTTACAGATTCCCAAATGTCCAGAGTTCTGACTGACTGAACACAGAACATCAGAGAACCTTTTCTGGGTTCATGTTCTCTTGGTCTGGTATTGTTCTGGTCCTGGTGCTTTCAGGTCCATTAAGGTTCAGGCAGGACCGTCTCAGGTTCCTGTGCTCCTGTTTTCCAGGAGCACAGGAACCTTTTCAAAGCCTTGAGAACCATTTCAGGAACCTTGGTAGGAACAAGATTTTTTTGACAACCCAAGAATATTTTTAACACCTCAGAAATGTTTTACAAACCCTTTTAAGCGCTCAGGATCTTTTACAGGGACCCATGAACCCTTCCAGGAACTATTTAGGCACTCATGAACCTTTTTGGGATCTCAAAACCTTTTCTAAGAGTGCATTTGGAGTCCAGTAAATGCTTCAGGGAACATTTTATGGAGTCTGGGAACCTATTCCGGAAATATTTAGGAACTCACAATTTTTTTCAGGAACCCAAGAAATGCTTTCGGATCTCTAGATTTTTTTTTACAAGAGCCTGGGAACTTTAAGGGCCTCTAAAACTTTTTAAAGAACCATTTTAGGCACTCCGGGGCATTTTCAGAACCAAGAAACCTCTTTAGGAATCCAGGAGCCCTTTTCCGGGAACCCAGGAACCTTGTTAGGAACTCCGGAACTGTTCCAGGATCCTTCTAAGCTGGTCTGGACCTTCTCCAGAAACTTGAACTCAGAACCTATCAAAGAACCATTAAAGAAATTTTGTAGGGACCCATGAACTTTTTTTCAGCTGCTCAGGAACCTTTTCAGACACCTTTTTAGAAACACAGGACCTACCCCAGGACCCATTTATAGGAACAAAAGAGTGCTTTTAGGGACTTTAAATGAACCTTTAAATGAACTCAACCAAGGCATAACCCCTGGTTCCACATCAGAGGATCCTAGTTCAGGTTCTGGTTCCTGGCTTCAGTACAGTTCTTGGGATTATTTGTTTTAGAAAGAATTTTAATGATTTGCCAACCGGCTCTGGTTCCTCCAAAGTTCTTCTTCTTCTGGGGAAAATAAAAACATGTCAAGTTACCAGGTCTAAACTGGGACCAGGATCCAGACTGAGTCCAGGCTGGAGAAAGTCTGATGGATTAAATGATGTTTAAAAGTTCGTCCACGTTGTGATTCTCAGACCCCCCCGACCATCCACCCACCCTACAGGAAACACCGAACACATCCTGCTTCCTTATTAGGTCGTCCGTCCATCAGCAGGTGGAGGTGGAGGCAGTGAGGTCGTAACCATGACGATGAGCCTCAGGACTTGTTGTCGTCGTAGAGGTCAAGGGAGGCCTGGATGTCTGGCAGCTCCATCTCACAGACGACGCTGCGAGGAGACATCGAGTTCCTGTTGAAGAAGTGACCGCCGCCTGACGACACAGAAAAACCACCACGTCAGAACGAAATCGATTTACACGACAATGCGCTCCGTATGAGTCATGTAAGGGATAATGTAGAGCGAGCCGGTCACTATAGAGAAATAAACCCCGACAGGGTGATGTAGGACCCCGACGCGAAGCGGAGGGGTCCTACATCACCCTGAAGGGGTTTATTTCTCTATAGTGACCGGCTCGCTCTACATTATCCCGCTTATTACACGGCTACTCACTAAAGAAATCAAAAGTTTGACAACAGAAAACAACAGAAAATTAACGATTTCTTGCCGCAGGTATAAACGTCTTTCTGCGGATTGATATGACAGGACGTGATTCGCCCGAGTCGATCAGAAGCGTCCTTAACAACGGTCTGCTATTCATAGCAACGGTCTGCTATTCAGAAATAACAGACCGTAGAATGTTGTAATTGACCAATCAGGATCAAGCATTTGACAATGCCGTGTAATAAGTAAATATATTACATACATGTACAAATACATGTGGTTATAAACAACACTCTCTGAGACAAACTGAGCCACATTTATAAATATTAAATGACTTATTAACAGACAGCAGCAGACAGGAAGTTGTTTGTTCTGTCTTCAGATCATCAGCTGGATCAACACCTCATCAGATGTATATTTATGATGTCATTGGCTCCATCTAGTGGACAGTTTGAGACACTGCAGCTAAACCAACAGAGACTGAAGGACAGGACAGAAAACCTGGATTAATTTCTGCCCGACGCAGCGACCAGGATCAACTTTAACTCTGATTCAATCATCTTATTATTCTGTGGTCGTCTGACACTGAGTCTAACATGACAGGCCGTCACATTTCAGGTTTCTTCTGCTCTGTGACAGTGTGAAGCTGAATTCTGACTGTAACAGCTGGAATACCTGACGCACAGATGCAGCACGACACGTCTGCAGCAGTGTCTCTGATATAATGAACTGAATGTGCTGCTCTGACCACAGAGGTTGTGTTCAGGATCATTATCTGTGTGGGAATCATTCAGCTCAGTGTTTCTCAGCAGTGGGTCCTTTGGTGATGTTTATCTCTCTGTTTGTGACTCTCCGACATGTTCAAACCACTTCCTGTGTGACAAACACCTCCTCTGCTAAACATGATCAACATGAACACCTAACTGAACCCACGGTGACGTCACGCAGCAGAGTGACATCGTGAAATAAATAAATCTAATCAACAATCCACTTTATTGATTCAGTCCCAGTAAATATAACCTGCTGCATTATCACTTTAACTCACAGTGAAGTTGCAGCAACCACCAACTACAGAGACAGAGTCTGTGTGACAGGTAACACACCTGCTGCACCCCGACTACGTCACAGATCTCCTCTGTGCCCCGTGTGTTTCTACTGTGAAGTTGCTCTGTGACAGTATTAACCATATAAAGTTGCTCTATGACCGTTTAAAGTTGCTTTACAACATTGTTAAGTTGCTCTATGACAGTATTAATAATGTAAAGTTGCTCTATGGCAATGTCAAGTTGCTTTAAGACATTGTAAAGTTGCTCTATGACAGTGTTAAAATTGTCCCTAACTAATTAAAGCTTACTGTAAAGTTTAGTTGCACTCACAGTAATGTGTTGGCACCTGTAGCAGAATTCAGTTGCCCTGTGAATACAAAGTTGCTCTGAAATTTTAAAGTTGCCCTCTAATTGTAAAGTTGCTCTTTGATGATAAAGTTGCCCTGTGATTGTAAAGCTCTTGTGTTTATGTTGCCGTGTTGCATCATGTGTTGCTGCGCTCTTACTGGTCACGGCGATGGTGATGTCAGCAGGGGTTCTGGGCGTGGCCTCAGGGTGAGGGGGGCTGAGTGGCTCCAGGCTGATGGACGGTTGGTTGCTGTCACCCAGAGTTGCTCTCTGGCTGCTGGACGCCTGACTGACACCCAGACGCTCCACGTCCAGCACCACACTGTCCACGCAGGGGAGACTGGTCTGAGGACGGAGACAGAGGACAGAGAACAGGTGTTAGGGACACACCTGGTGTGTGTGTGTGTGTGTGTGTGTTGATGATGTCATCGATGACTCACCATGATGCCCAGAGCCTTCAGGATGTTGAGTTTACACATGGGACAGGTGCAGTGCTCGTTCAGCCACGGGTCCACACACACCTTATGGAAGACGTGTCTGCAAACACACACACACACACACACACACACACACACACACACACGTTAGTCACCACACCATCAGAGCACAGATCCGATTCATGATGGTTTATACTGCAGCAGGAATAACTGTCTGACTGGTGATACTGGTCTGACTGGTGATAAAGTCCAGGGCATCATGTGAGTGTGTTCAGACTCACTTGCAGGGCAGGATGCGGACCACATCGTTCAGCTGGTACGCTTCGATACACACCGCACAGTGGTTAAAGTCTGGATCAGTTTCCTGCAACACACACACACACATGAACGTGTTAACGTGACATCAAAACGTTCATGTTTAAAACTGGTGGTTCTGAGGTCACATGTAAAAATGTAGACGCCTCATTGGCTGCTGATCATATGACATGCGGCGCCGCCATTTTGCAGAGGTCAAGACTTCCTGTAAACAAACATCAGTAAACAAAGCTGCAGTTTTTCTGGATAAGAAGCTTCATAACATTTATATTTCTCCACCGACTGCAGGGACACATTTTATATTCCTGATCTACATGTAGCAGAAAAATAAAGTTTAGTCTCCAGTTAATTATCATGTGAATATTCAGTGTGTGATCTCTGCTGGACGCTCAGTAGAGGAGTGTGTGTGACACTGACAGGAAGTGAGTCCCTGATGGGCTGGGAGATTATTTACTGTCATGAGGAACTGTACAAACTCAATCTGTCCAACCTGAGTCTGTCTTATTGTCCAGGTTCATACTTTGGAGACGTCCCTGTAGAATATCATTTAATGTGGAAGTAGTGAACTTTTCAACCAGCTAGCGCGTTAGCTAACAAACAGTCTGTTTATCAGCTCCTTGATGCTAACAGAATATATAAACTTTGACCTTTGATCATTTTACAAAGGACACCATGAGAAAACATGTTCTTTGCTGCTGTTATATAAAGTCAGTTTAGTTTAGTTCTGCACTCACACAACCTCCTGAGAAAATGAAGGCTCGCTAATGTTAGCACGTTAGCTACATTAAGTCCTATGATCCACTGTGTGATCATCTAAACATGTTTTCTCATGGTGTCCTCTGAAGAATGATCACACGGAAAAGTTTCTGTATTCTTCTCTATTCAGACAGTGTTAGCTAGCTACATGCTAGCTAGATGAAAAGTTGTCAACCTCCATATTTTCACAAGTACTTACTAAAGATAATAATCAATAATAGTTTAACTTTATTGGCCAGGCCCCGCCTCCAACGCTGTATCTGATAATACATCAAAGGTCAGAGGTCAGAGCAGAGCGGACGTCCATCACAGCGTCACCTGCAGGTCAACATTAACACCAGGAACGAGACGTTAGAGACGTCTTTACCTTGTCTCCTTTTTTCACCGTCCTCGTGGTCAACTTCCCGATGGCCTTCTTTGCTGCATCACCAAGACGACGCTGAGGGACAGACAGGAAGTTACTACAGGTCAAACAGGAAGTGGACACCTGAACACATATATGACATGTGTACTACAGTACTGCCAACAGTACTACTGTCTCTGTCTGTGAGTCATGTGTACTATAGCACTGTCGACAGTACTACTGTCTATGAGTCATGTGTACTACAGTACTGCCAACAGTACTACTGTCTCTGTCTGTGAGTCATGTGTACTACAGTACTGCCAACAGTACTACTGTCTCTGTCTGTGAGTCATGTGTACTACAGTACTGCCAACAGTACTACTGTCTCTGTCTGTGAGTCATGTGTACTACAGTACTGCCGACAGTACTACTGTCTCTGCCTGTGAGTCATGTGCACTACAGTACTGTCGACAGTACTACTGTCTCTGTCTGTGAGTCATGTGCACTACAGTACTGCCAACAGTACTACTGTCTGTGTCTATGAGTCATGTGTACTACAGTACTGCCAACAGTACTACTGTCTCTGTCTGTGAATCATGTGTACTACAGTACTGCCAACAGTACTACTGTCTGTGTCTTTGAGTCATGTGTACTACAGTACTGCCAACAGTACTACTGTCTCTGTCTGTGAGTCATGTGTACTACAGTACTGTCAACAGTACTACTGTCTGTGAATCGTGTGTACTACAGTACTGCCAACAGTACTACTGTCTGTGAATCGTGTGTACTACAGTACTGTCAACAGTACTACTGTCTCTGTCTGTGAGTCATGTGTACTACAGTACTGCCAACAGTACTACTGTCTGTGAGTCGTGTACTACAGTACTGCCAACAGTACTACTGTCTCTGTCTGTGAGTCATGTGCACTATAGTACTGCCGACAGTACTACTGTCTGTGAATCGTGTGTACTACAGTACTGCCAACAGTACTACTGTCTGTGAATCGTGTGTACTACAGTACTGCCAACAGTACTAATGTCTGTGAGTCATGTGTACTACAGTACTGTCAACAGTACTACTGTCTCTGTCTGTGAGTCATGTGTACTACAGTACTGCCAACAGTACTACTGTCTGTGAATCATGTGTACTACAGTACTGTCAACAGTACTACTGTCTGTGAGTCATGTGTACTACAGTACTGCCAACAGTACTACTGTCTGTGAGTCATGTGTACTACAGTACTGCCAACAGTACTACTGTCTCTGTCTGTGAGTCATGTGCACTATAGTACTGCCAACAGTACTACTGTCTGTGAGTCATGTGTACTACAGTACTGCCAACAGTACTACTGTCTGTGAGTCATGTGTACTACAGTACTGTCAACAGTACTACTGTCTGTGAGTCATGTGTACTACAGTACTGTCAACAGTACTACTGTCTGTGAGTCACGTGTACTACAGTACTGTCAACAGTACTACTGTCTGTGAGTCATGTGTACTACAGTACTGTCAACAGTACTACTGTCTGTGAGTCATGTGTACTACAGTACTGTCAACAGTACTACTGTCTGTGAGTCACGTGCACTACAGTACTGCCGACAGTACTACTGTCTGTGAATCGTGTGTACTACAGTACTG
>JAGQAX010000004.1:46014174-46026674 GCA_019142605.1 Cephalopholis sonnerati | reverse complement strand
TGCAGTGTGACACTGCTACACTGTACTGCAGTGTGGCACTACTACACTGTACTGCAGTATAACACTACTACACTGTACTGCAGTGTGTCACTACTACACTGTACTGCAGTATGACACTACTACACTGTACTGCAGTGTGACACTGCTACACTGTACTGCAGTGTGACACTACTACACTGTACTGCAGTGTGACACTGCTACACTGTACTGCAGTGTGACACTGCTACACTGTACTGCAGTGTGACACTGCTACACTGTACTGCAGTGTGACACTACTACACTGTACTGCAGTGTGACACTGCTACACTGTACTGCAGTGTGACACTACTACACTGTACTGCAGTATAACACTACTACACTGTACTGCAGTGTGACACTACTACACTGTACTGCAGTGTGGCACTACTACACTGTACTGCAGTACAACACTACTACACTGTACTGCAGTGTGTCACTACTACACTGTGCTGCAGTACAACACTACTACACTGTACTGCAGTGTGACACTACTACACTGTACTGCAGTACAACACTACTACACTGTACTGCAGTGTGACACTACTACACTGTGCTGCAGTACAACACTACTACACTGTACTGCAGTACAACACTACTACACTGTACTGCAGTGTGACACTACTACACTGTGCTGCAGTATAACACTACTACACTGTACTTGCAGTGTGACACTACTACACTGTACTGCAGTACAACACTACTACGCTGTACTGCAGTACAACACTACTACACTGTACTGCAGTGTGTCACTACTACACTGTACTGCAGTACAACACTACTACACTGTACTGCAGTACAACACTACTACACTGTACTGCAGTGTGTCACTACTACACTGTACTGCAGTACAACACTACTACACTGTACTGCAGTACAACACTACTACACTGTACTGCAGTGTGTCACTACTACACTGTAATGCAGTACAACACTACTACACTGTACTGGCAGTACAACACTACTACACTGTACTGCAGTGTGTCACTACTACACTGTACTGCAGTACAACACTACTACACTGTACTGCAGTACAACACTACTACACTGTACTGCAGTGTGACACTACTACACTGTACTGCAGTACAACACTACTACACTGTACTGCAGTGTGACACTACTACACTGTACTGCAGTGTGATATATTTACGTTGTTTTTAATGTATTTTAATATTTAAGTTCACAAATTGTTTTTTGTTTTGTTCATAAATACAGTTTATAATTTTTTTTCCTCAGCAGATTGTTTCTGTTTGTACTCTCTGACATTCAGCACCAGGACCACACACACACACACACACACACACACACACACACACACACACACAGTGTGAGGTCACAGTGACCTCATCAATTAATGACACGTTCCCATCTATATTTAGACCTCGGCATCGATCCTCAGGAAGTCACTCCTCATATCCACACTGTCCTCCTCCTCCTCCTCCTCTCAATCACAACTTACAGGAATATTTCCACATTGCAAGCTAGCTGTTTCCCTGTTTCTCGTTTTTATGCTAAGCTAAGGTAGCGTTTCCTCTTATTTCCAGTCTTTATGCAGAGCTAACCGTTTCCCCTTCTTTCTTGTTTTTTTATGCTAAGCTAAGATAGCTGTTTCCCCTGTTTATAGTATTTACGCTAATCAAAAATAGCTGTTTTCCCGTGTTCCCAGTCTTTAAACTAAGCTAAGATGGTGCTTTCCTTTTGTTTCTTTTCTTTATGCTAAGCTAACGGTTTCCTCCTGTTTCCAGTCTTTGTGCTAAGCTAAGAGAGCTGTTTCCCAGTTTCTAGTCTTTAAGCTAAGCTAAGCTAGCTGTTTTGTTGTTCCCAGTCTTTAAGCTAAGCTAAGCTTACTGTTTCCCCCATGTTTCTCGTTGTTATGCTAAGCTAAGACAAAGTGCGGCATTTGGACTCTGACCTTCGTGTCCCATCTTCACCGTCTTGTTGGTGGAGTTGTTGTAGATGAGGACCGCCGTGGCGTTGTAGGCCGCCGCCTTCAGGATCTTCTCTTTAAAGGTGCAGTTTCCTCTCTGCAGCAGCGCCACCCAGTGGACGTTCCTGGGAGGGACCAGGAAACGAGTGTTGGGGTCGCAGCCCTGCCGGTCCACCACTGAGGAGACACAGTTACCATGGTTACTGCTCTAGTTACCACTTCAGTGATAAACACAACAACTGACATCATCATCATCATCATCATCATCATCACTGACTTCCTGCTGGCGTGAACAGCAGACATGTTTCTGTTTGTTTTTGGAGCGTCCCTGTACCATGTGACCTCACAGAGCTCTGTGTTCACACTGAGCAGGTTAAAGGAACCACAACACAGACAGGAAGTGAAACTGGTCTGAGGACGGTTTGTTCCAGTCTGAGTGTACACACAGATCCACAAAACGCTGACTCATCACTCTGAGTTCATTTAGAGGGCTACGAGGGACGAAGAGTAAAAACACCCTCTGACTGACTTATTGATCATCAGGTTACCTCCTCAGCCATTTTCTGATCACCTGATCATCACTGAGTCTGTGTTAGTTACTGATATAACCCGTGTTCTGTCCCTCTGCAGGATGATCACAGTATGTATTGATGTCAGGATCAGTTCAACAGATATTAAAGCTCAGCTGCTGCAGACAGAGCTGCAGTGTCCTTCTGTGAGGGCAGTCTGAATGTAACCTGACACCTCCGAGCCACTGCAGTGTCCCACTACTACAGTACTACTACAGTACTACTGCATGTACTACAGACACTCTGAATCAGTACTACAGTGAGTACCGATTGACATGAAGTCAATCTGTGCCAAACTCAGAGCACATCTGGGCGAGTACAGCGTGAGTCCAGGTGAACAGTTATCTGCTCTGTTTTCTTTTCTATCTTACTGCGTGTTTTTTAATTACGTACATCGACCCACTGAGGCCTGGATTCAAAATCAGAGTCAAACATGTAAATCAGTCTGATCCAACACGTGTGAATTTGATCACATCAGCTCATCATGTGACTCAGTGTGAACCTGCTCTGATGGTGGACCTGCCAGGCCTGGTGTTCTCTGATGGAGCTGCACGGTGCTGGGCTGTGAGCACAGGTCCCTCTAGAGGACGTGGGGCCCTCATGCCACCCTCATGGAGTCTGTTTCTGACAGTGTGGTCAGAAACATGCACACCAGTAGCCTGCTGGAGGTCATTTTGTAGGGCTCAGTGCTCCTCCTGTTCCTCCTCACACAGAGGAGCAGATACTGGTCCTGCTGCTGGGTTGATGACCTTCTACGGCCCTGTCCAGCTCTCCTGGTGTAACGGCGCTGATTGACATCACTTGATGATATCCCTGAAGGTTAACTGACTTCCTGTTAGACTGTGGCCATTACATGTTCCCTTTATCTTTTGAGCAGAGTATGACTCTTTATTTAGACCTGTATGACCATTAGCTGTATAAAGATCAGGCTCCAGATAATTTCTCAGTTATGAATCACTGATCTGATCCAACTCTGACAGAGAGAGTTACGACACCTGACACACTGACACAACCTCACTTTATCCTGTTAAAACAATACTCACAACTTGGATTAGTGTGTGTGTGTGTGTGTGTGTGTGTGTGTGTGTGTGTGTGTATTTCAAGCCTGTGTGTGTGACAACAGAGGGAAAACATTGATTGAGATTAATAGTGAAGTAGTAAAGTATATCTTCTTCTTAATAACCATAACTTACTTTTTAAACAAGCTGCAGTCAACAAGCTGTTCCTTACTAATCACATATAGAGCATCTCTGTCCGTCCGTCTGTCTGTCTGTCCGTCTGTCTGTCTGTCTGTCTGTCGGTGCGTGCGTGTCTCTCTCTCTTATGTTGCAGAAGTAAGTAATTTAAAAATCACTCTCACACAGCAGTAATTCTGGGCTATCTCTAAAATAAAACAGAGAAGAAAACAGACCAGATAAACTGAACCTAGCAGCGCTGCAGTGACAGTCTAACCCAGGTGTTCTCACACAGGTGAACTCTCAGGTACCAAAATTTGGCGCCACCAGTTGGTTCTTTGTAGCTCAGACGTAATTTGGTCATTACCTTTAAAGGTACGGTGAGTTCAGCACCCAACAGATATTAAAGCTCAGCTTCTACCACACATAGATTCTGATTCTACAGGAAAACAGCTGCTGGTCAACACACCTGACGCTCCGTCACTTCAACACTGTTGCTGTCACACACAGACAGGTGTGAATCATGTGACACTGAAGGCGTGTAAACGTGGCGGACCGCTGACAGAACCAGGAAGAAGTCGTGTAAACAGCAGAACCAGTGATGTCAGCATTAACAAAGATCATCCTCTGGATCCTCAAACACGCAGAGGAAACATTACTGAGGTGAAGCAGCCCCCCCTCCATAGAAACAGAAGCTGAGGCTCATGGGTATTGTAGTACTTAAAGCTGTAAACCAGAACTACAGATAAAACCTGATTGGTAAGAAACAAAATATGAATAATTTCAGTACATGCTGCCTGAACATGAACGAGCTGTGTTGTTGCTTCACTGTGTTCTGTCGGAGGTCATGGTTTCAGGCTCGCCTCAACATGTCTCCACACAGCGTGGAGATTCTTGTTACATCACATCATATTTAATTTGTGATCCAGGTGTTCAGCATGAAAAACAACAGAGATCAACAGAAACGTTATGTCGTTAAAACCGTAACAAAACAGCTCATGGTCAAAAGAATTAAGTGCTGCCTCATTTAAACGTCCCCACCTGTCTCTCAATGACTCTGACCTGTGAGGTCACACACAGATGGAGTCACTTCCTGCGGCGCCATGGCCTCAGAGCAGCCGGAGGAGACTTCAGTTCTTCACTCATTAAACTCAGGTAAACAGGAAAATATAATCCAACACATCAGACAGTTAATCCATAATAATTCTGCTGACAACAAGCTGTGATGTCATCATCCAGCTGTGGACGCAACAGAGGGAGCTGGGACAGTAAATTGACCCCGGTGTGACCTCAGAGGTTCGTACGACACAGCCAGTTCAACATACACAGGATATCTGTTCATTATCTGGCTTCAATAACCCGTCACAGTAACTGTCTGGATTAAAGAGCTCACTAACGACCTCAGTTAGCCACGCATACGTTCAGGTGAAAGAGGCGGGGCTGTTAATTAGAAGTGACATCATCAGAGCCATGAATAAAGTACTTCCTGTGATCTGAAACAGTGATGTTCTGGGTTGGCGACAGAAAAACGTCATCAGAGTGAAATGTAAACAACAGCCTGTCACTTCAGTGTTTCCCCTAGGGTTACAGCTTTGGGGGGGCGGCGGCGGCTAGCGCGGGGGGGGGATTTGTTGGAATTTGTTATTTACGTGACAACGCCTGAACGCAACACAGGCTCCGCTCCAACTGGGTGTGCAGTGCCGTGCTGCTGTGCGAGCGGCATGTTTGACTGTAACAGCAGCATTTTGATGGTCATTTACACGCGGTCCATGACAATAACTATGTCAGGTAACAAACTGCGTTGAGTTTGGGTCGGGCTCGCTTATAATTGTCTCGGACTCGGGTCGGGTTCGGCTGGGAAAATGCGGCCCGAGCTGCGCTCTAGTGCATACCTGTGTGTGCGCACGTGTCTGTTTGTGTGTGTGTGTTGGGGGCGGAACTCCGCCGTGCACGATACAGAGAGCAGAAGGGAATTGAAAATGCGCGACCATGTAGAGACAGAAGTGACATGCTGTGGTGTAAATAAGATGTTATTTAGTTAGTTTAATAAAAGGACAAGGTATAGACCTGTTCTATAGGAAAGGTAACCTTAAATGACTTCTGTTGTGATCTGGAGCTATATAGAAAATTACATTAAATTAAATTAACCTGACCTTCCAGGGGGGGCGGGGGGTGCCGTTGGGGGGGCGGGGCGCCCCCCCAATATAATGGTAGGGGAAACACTGCACTTTATGACAGAATCAGACGATGTAGGGACACCAGAGAGAAATCAGAATATTAAAAAGGGCCAGAACTTAAAACATGTAGGCGTTATTATAAATGACTTTACAGTGTGTAACTGCAGCAACAGAAAGTTTGCTGATCCAGCTGATATCATCAATCTGCAGAGCCTGAGAGACACCATTTTAGATGCATGTGTGAGCTCAAGTAGCCAATCAGAGGCTCACAGTCCTGTCAGCCAATCACTTCACAGCAGCCCTATGATGCTATGCTAGTACTAGCTAGCACCTGTGTATCAACTCCCTGATAATAACTTTAACCACTGCTCATGTTAGTGGATCACCACAACAAAACATGCTGTTGTCTGTTTCCAGTTTAACATGTTGATTAAAAATGTTGAGGGTTAATGTTAGAGTGGACGGACAGGAGGGACAGGTCAGCCTGTCTGGAGGACAGGGACATGAAACCCCAGTGTAAAGCATTAGTAAGTGGACAGCTCCTCATCCGACAGACTCCGCCCACTGACGTCCCGCCCTCCGTCTGGTTCTTCTATCAGAGGAGCAGATCACAGTCTGGGTCAGCGGGTCTGATGGAGGCTGTTTAGGAGCTCAGAGTCAGGACGCTCCGTTTATCTTTCCTGGGGAGTTTCGTGCCCCTGTCCTCTGGACGGGCGGACCTGTCCTCTGGACGGGCGGACCTGTCCTCTGGACGGGCAGACCTGTCCTCTGGACCATCCATCCTAATATTAACCCTGGTCAAAGCATCGAGAGATGGCAACCATTTTGATCAACAATTTGAAATGGAAACAGACATCTTTTCAGCCAGGAACAAACATCTATGATCCGTCTGTTCTGTAGGACCATCTTCTGTGGTCCTACGATATATTCTGTAATGACCCATGACCAAGCAGCTGATAAGCAGACAGTTAGCTCGTGAGCTAGTGTGCTAGCTAGTGAAAATGTTATCTACTTCCACTTTAAACAAGCAATTGCAAACACACTGTGATTCAAGGCTCTAGCTAACGTTAGCTACAGTGACATGAAGTTGCAGCCGTGAGCCTTTAGCTAACGTTAGCAGAAGGCTAAACTGTTAGCATCATGTTCTCTCCGTCTCTGAAACTCTTGGTGTACAACAGCCAATAGGAACGCTCTCTCTCTGAAATGAGCTGTGACTGGACAAACTTTCCTCAAATCAAGACGAGGAGCAGGAGTCTGGTTTTCTCTCAGTGAATCCCAGTATGATCAAAGGTTATTATGGGATATCTGCGCACTGACAGCAACATTAACCTGCCGCCTGCAGCTGAGTGAGTGTTTATGTTTTTATGATGATGTCACATCAACTCTTTAACGTAACGACACGCCGTCACACATCAGATATTAACACATATCTCTCTCAGGACCTCTGTCTCTGTTCAGGTTGTTTCCAGTGATCTGATTGGTCAGAGGTCGGGCTGTTGACAGGTTGTTGCTCCGCAGCAGGTTAACTGTTCAGTATCTGTTACCATGGCGATCCGTCACCATTAACAGTGAACCAGCTTCATAACACTTACGACACTGACGTTACCTCACTGACCCCAAAATCCTGCTGCACAGTGCAGAGCTCAGGTGTGTGACCTAAGCTGTGTGACCTCAGGTGTGTGACCTCAGGTGAGCTGTGACTTCAGGTCCGTGACCTCAGGTGTGTAACGTCAGGTGTGTGACCTCAGGTGTGTGACCTCAGGTGTGTAACGTCAGGTGTGTGACCTCAGGTGTGTGACCTCAGGTGTGTGACCTCAGGTGAGCTGTGACCTCAGGTGTGTGACCTCAGGTGAGCTGTGGCTTCAGGTCCGTGACCTCAGGTCCGTGACCTCAGGTGTGTGACCTCAGGTGTGTGACCTCAGGTGAGCTGTGACCTCAGGAGAGCTGTGACCTCAGGTGTGTGACCTCAGCTGTTAAACCCCAGGTACGTTGTGATGTCATGTGTGACCTCAGGTGTGTGACCCCAGTTGTGTAACCTCAGGTGTGTGACCCCAGGTGTATTGTGATGTCAGGTGTGTTATGACCTCAGGTGAGTTGTGATGTCAGGTGTGACCTCGGGTCTAAGAAGTGTGTGACCTCAGGTGAGTTGTGATGTGAGGTGTGTGACCTCAGGTGAGTTGTGACCCCAGGTGTGTTGTGATGTCAGGTGTGACCTCGGGTCTAAGAAGTGTGTGACCTCAGGTGAGTTGTGACCCCAGGTGTGTTGTGATGTCAGGTGTGTTGTGACCTCAGGTGTGTTGTGATGTCAGGTGTGTGACCTCAGGTGAGTTGTGACCTCAGGTGAGTTGTGATGTCAGGTGTGTTGTGACCTCAGGTGAGTTGTGACCCCAGGTGTGTTGTGATGTCAGGTGTGTGACCTCAGGTGAGTTGTGACCTCAGGTGAGTTGTGACCCCAGGTGTGTTGTTGTGATGTCAGGTGTGTTGTTGTGATGTCAGGTGAGTTGTGATGTCAGGTGTGTTGTGACCTCAGGTGAGTTGTGATGTCAGGTGTGACCTCGGGTCTAAGAAGTGTGTGACCTCAGGTGAGTTGTTGTGATGTCAGGTGTGTTGTTGTGACCTCAGGTGAGTTGTGATGTCAGGTGTGTTGTGACCTCAGGTGTGTTGTGACGTCAGGTGTGTGACCTCAGGTGAGTTGTGACCCCAGGTGTGTTGTGATGTCAGGTGTGTTGTGACGTCAGGTGAGTTGTGATGTCAGGTGTGACCTCGGGTCTAAGAAGTGTGTGACCTCAGGTGAGTTGTGATGTCAGGTGTGTTGTGACCTCAGGTGTGTTGTGACGTCAGGTGTGTGACCTCAGGTGTGTTGTGACATCAGGTGTGTGACCTCAGGTGTGTTGTGACGTCAGGTGTGTGACCTCAGGTGAGTTGTGACCCCAGGTGTGTTGTGATGTCAGGTGTGTTGTGACGTCAGGTGTGTGACCTCAGGTGAGTTGTGACCCCAGGTGTGTTGTGATGTCAGGTGTGTTGTGACGTCAGGTGTGTGACCTCAGGTGAGTTGTGACCTCAGGTGTGTTGTTGTGACCTCAGGTGTGTTGTTGTGATGTCAGTACCTCCGTGATGCGGAGCAGGTGCGATGACGACCCCCCTGGTGTCCACTTTGGGTGAGTTCTGTCCGTACGTCCCGTCGTCGCTGCTCATCATGTGGACGGTGTTCCCTCGTCCGTCCAGCACCGTGGCGTTCACCGTGGCGCCCACGTACTCCTCTGACACCATGTTCCTGTCAGAGCGGGCCGCAGACACTGAGCGGCACAGCACCAGGACCTGGACCAGGACCACCGGGACAGGGAGCCGGGTCCACCTCAGGGACATCATGTCACCCTCTCAGTCTCTGTTACATCCAAACTGTCAGGAAACTAAAAGAAAGTCCTTTAAACACCCACTTCCTGTCCTCGTGAGGACCGCAGTGTCCACCTGTATGTTTTATTAATGTCCTCCAGGTTGTTTATGGACATCAAATGTCCCCGGATGTCTCCAGCGGGTCCTCTCGGTGCCTACAGGCCCTGCTTCATGGTGTGGGGGACAGGACAGCCCGTGGTGTCAGTGTGTCTGTCTGAACACGGAGCATCATCACCAGGCCAACATCTGGACCTTCACGCCTTCCGTCCTCGCGCCGTCCGCGGGTCGAAACACACGTCACACTCAGACCTCCGGTGAATAACGGCTCGTTTAGAGGCGCCGCGGTGAGTCCGGTACCGTGACTCAGTGTTCACACGACGTTTAAAAGCGGCGCTGGCAGCTGCTTCTCTCCGCTTTGTCTTACCGTCTGCAGGCGGACAGACAGGCAGGCTCCCGGGCTGCGGACCCCCGCCTGCCTCCGCTCTCCTCCCGCCTCCTGTCCCGCTGCTCTCCCGGTGAGTGTCCGGCGGGGCTCGGTGTGTTCACGGCCGCTGGATCCTGCTGTTGGTCGGTGTTTTATTCCGGTTTTGTTCCCGCTGGTTGTTGTCACGGTGCGGAGGCTCGAGCCCCGTCTCTCCGTCTCTCCGTTTGGGGCGCAGTGCGCAGGCGCAGAGCCACGGCACGGGGAGGCGGCAGACAGGGCGCGTGTGCGACACCTTCATGTTGAGGTACCTGAGATTTGGATCAGCTGTCGCGATACCTGCCGCGAGACCGACCGCCTGTCTGTCTGTCACCCTGTCTGTCTGATTTACTCTCAGTGATCACAGTACAGAAAATAACAACAACAACAACAACAATAATAATAACAACAATAATAATATTAATAATAACAACAACAACAATAATAACAACAATAATAATATTAATAACAACAATAATAACAACAATAATAATATTAATAACAACAACAATAATAATATTAATAATAACAACAACAATAATAACAACAACAACAATAATAATATTAATAATAACAACAATAATAATATTAATAATAACAATAACCTTTAGCAGCTGTTCGGAGCTTCCTCTCAGGACATGGAGATGCTGCTGTCTTCAAATTGTAGCCAAAAATTCTTTGATATAATATTTTTATTTATTTATTTATTTATTTAAATTGTATTTTTTTTTTTTTTAATACAATTTCAGATCCACATTTACATCTTGTCTGTGCACATTCACAGTTCATCTCTGTGTCATTATTTCATATGTTATTAACATGTACACACCCCGTCCTCCTGTCTATATGTCATCATGTGTCTTTGTTATTGCAAATAAATTTATAATAAAGAAACATGTCTGTGAATGTGTCAGCTCAGCCATCTCGGCTCATTCACACCTGAACAGACACACTGAACGTATAGAAGAGAACATTTCATCAGAGCAGATACAGTCTGTAGAAAACATTAAATAAAACACACTTCAGATTTAGAATAAGTCACAGAGTACGGTCACACACTTCACTGTCTTTTAGTCATGATTTTATTTTTAAAGATATATGCAGACAAAAACAAAACACCCACTGTGTATGTAAGTAAATGTATTTATGTGTTTTCACAGGTGTCGGTCACACAGTGCTTCACATGAGCATCAACAGGAGAGAAAACAAAGGACAAAGTGACAACATTTAAAGGTGCACAACTATCTGCACAAAAAATAATTTACAATACACAAAATATGAATATGATCCAGACACCTGTCTGAACAGGTGCGTCTTTAGATGACCTTTAAAACAAACCACAGAGTCAGCAGAACATAAGGGTCCAAAGTTTAGGAGCTACGACCTCAAAAGCTGTGTGAGGGCAGACAACAGGTTTACTGTATCTGATCAGAGAGAGCTGAAGAACACAGGTGAGGAGGTTCAGGTACGTCAGAGGAGTCTGACTGTGATGATCTGTGAGTCAGAACGAAGAATCAACTTTATGTGTTTATAAATGATGAAACTTCACTGAGGAGTTTAACGATCCTGATACCTTCAAACACAGAGGGCAGTCTGAGCTGATCTTCTGATCTGAGGGTGGAACAACAGTGAAAATAAAAATAAAATTATAAATTGGTGATTATTTTGATTGACAGGCTGAGTTTGTGTTAAAATGACGCAGCAGACATGACATATGTCACAGAACGGTGATGATGAGCAGTGATGAAGGTCAGAGGGGGGCAATGATGATGATGATGATGATGATGATGATGGGTCAGGTCTGACACCTGGTGGACACAGTGAGTAACTGCAGCAGCTGCCTCAGTTCAGTCCTGTTGTTGAATCAGCTCTGTCAGTTCTGTTTCCTGTTTCAGCAGCTGATCGTCAATAATTACAAAATAATAATAACAATAATAATTTCAGCTTTAAAGGGCGGCGCGGTGGTGCAGATGTAGCACTGTGGCCTCACAGTAAGAGGGTTACAGGTTCAAACCCTGGGGTGGGGGCCCTTCTCCCACATGTTTTCCCCGTGTCAGCGTGGGTTTCCTCCAGGTGCTCTGACATGTTCTCCTCATGTCAGCGTGGGTTTCCTCCAGGTGCTCCCACATGTTCTCCCCGTGTCAGCGTGGGTTTCCTCCAGGTGCTCCCACATGTTCTCCCCGTGTCAGCGTGGGTTTCCTCCAGGTGCTCCCACATGCTCTCCCCGTGTCAGCGTGGGTTTCCTCCAGGTGCTCCCACATGCTCTCCCCTTGTCAGCGTGGGTTTCCTCCAGGTGCTCCCACATGTTCTCCCCGTGTCAGCGTGGGTTTCCTCCAGGTGCTCCCACATGTTCTCCCCGTGTCAGCGTGGGTTTTCTCCAGGTGCTCCCACATGTTCTCCCCGTGTCAGCGTGGGTTTCCTCCAGGTGCTCCCACATGTTCTCCCCGTGTCAGCGTGGGTTTCCTCCAGGTGCTCCCACATGTTCTCCCCGTGTCAGCGTGGGTTTCCTCCAGGTGCTCCCACATGTTCTCCCCGTGTCAGCGTGGGTTTCCTCCAGGTGCTCCCACATGTTCTCCCTATGTCAGCGTGGGTTTCCTCCAGGTGCTCCCACATGTTCTCCCCGTGTCAGCGTGGGTTTCCTCCAGGTGCTCCAACATATTCTCCCCGTGTCAGCGTGGGTTTCCTCCAGGTGCTCCCACATGCTCTCCCCGTGTCAGCGTGGGTTTCCTCCAGGTGCTCTGACATGCTCTCCCCGTGTCAGCGTGGGTTTCCTCCAGGTGCTCC
>JAGQAX010000004.1:45998792-46014074 GCA_019142605.1 Cephalopholis sonnerati | reverse complement strand
ACATTTTGTCAAAATAAGGACATTTTATCATAGCGAGGACATTTTGTTAAAATAAGGACATTTTATCATAGCGAGGACATTTTGTTAAAATAAGGACATTTTATCATAGCGAGGACATTTTGTTAAAATAAGGACATTTTATCATACTGAGGACATTTTATTAAAGTGAGAACATTTTATCATAGCGAGGACATTTTGTCAAAATAAGGACATTTTATCATAGTGAGGACATTTTATCATACTGAGGACATTTTATTAAAGTGAGAACATTTTATCATAGCGAGGACATTTTGTCAAAATAAGGACATTTTATCATAGTGAGGACATTTTGTCAAAATAAGGACATTTTATCATAGCGAGGACATTTTGTTAAAATAAGGACATTTTATCATAGCGAGGACATTTTGTTAAAATAAGGACATTTTTATCATAGTGAGGACATTTTATCATACTGAGGACATTTTATTAAAGTGAGAACATTTTATCATAGCGAGGACATTTTGTCAAAATAAGGACATTTTATCATAGCGAGGACATTTTGTTAAAATAAGGACATTTTATCATAGTGAGGACATTTTATCATAGTGAGGACATTTTATCATAGCGAGGACATGTTGTCAAAATAAGGACATTTTATCATAGCGAGGACATTTTGTTAAAATAAGGACATTTTATCATAGTGAGGACATTTTATCATACTGAGGACATTTTATCATAGCGAGGACATGTTGTCAAAATAAGGACATTTTATCATACTGAGAACATTTTATTATAGTGAGAACATTTTGTTAAAATAAGGACATTTTATCATAGCGAGGACATTTTGTTAAAATAAGGACATTTTTATCATAGTGAGGACATTTTATCATACTGAGGACATTTTATTAAAGTGAGAACATTTTATCATAGCGAGGACATTTTGTCAAAATAAGGACATTTTATCATAGCGAGGACATTTTGTTAAAATAAGGACATTTTATCATAGTGAGGACATTTTATCATACTGAGGACATTTTATCATAGCGAGGACATGTTGTCAAAATAAGGACATTTTATCATAGCGAGGACATTTTGTTAAAATAAGGACATTTTATCATAGTGAGGACATTTTATCATACTGAGGACATTTTATCATAGCGAGGACATGTTGTCAAAATAAGGACATTTTATCATACTGAGAACATTTTATTATAGTGAGAACATTTTGTTAAAATAAGGACATTTTAGTATAGTGAGGACATTTTGTCAAAATAAGGACATTTTATCATAGCGAGGACATTTTGTTAAAATAAGGACATTTTATCATAGTGAGGACATTTTTATCATAGTGAGGACATTTTGTTAAAATAAGGACATTTTATGATATTGAGGACATTTTATCATACTGAGGACATTTTGTTAAAATAAGGACATTTTATCATAGTGAGGACATTTTGTTAAATTAAGGACATTTCATCATGGTGAGGACATTTTATCATAGTGAGGACATTTTTATCATAGTGAGGACATTTTGTTAAAATAAGGACATTTTATGATAGTGAGGACATTTTTATCATAGTGAGGACATTTTGTTAAAATAAGGACATTTTATGATAGTGAGGACATTTTATCATACTGAGGACATTTTGTTAAAATAAGGACATTTTATCATAGTGAGGACATTTTGTTAAATTAAGGACATTTTATCATAGTGAGGACATTTTGTTAAATTAAGGACATTTTATAATAGTGAGGACATTTTGTCATAGTGAGGACATTTTGTTAAATTAAGGACATTTTATCATAGTGAGGACATTTTGTTAATTTAAGGACATTTCATCATGGTGAGGACATTTTATCATAGTGAGGACATTTTGTTAAAATAAGGACATTTTGTTAAAATAAGGACATTTTATCATAGTGAGGACATTTTATCATAGTGAGGACATTTTGTTAAAATAAGGACATTTTTATCATAGTGAGGACATTTTGTTAAAATAAGGACATTTTATCATAGTGAGGACATTTTGTTAAAATAAGGACATTTTATCATAGTGAGGACATTTTGTTAAAATAAGGACATTTTTATCATAGTGAGGACATTTTGTTAAAATAAGGACATTTTTATCATAGTGAGGACATTTTGTTAAAATAAGGACATTTTATCATAGTGAGGACATTTTGTTAAAATAAGGACATTTTTATCATAGTGAGGACATTTTGTTAAAATAAGGACATTTTTATCATAGTGAGGACATTTTGTTAAAATAAGGACATTTTATCATAGTGAGGACATTTTATCATACTGAGGACATTTTGTTAAAATAAGGACATTTTATCATAGTGAGGACATTTTGTTAAAATAAGGACATTTTATCATAGTGAGGACATTTTATCATAGTGAGGACATTTTGTTAAAATAAGGACATTTTATCATAGTGAGGACATTTTATCATAGTGAGGACATTTTATCATATTGAGGACATTTTGTTAAAATAAGGACATTTTATCATACTGAGGACATTTTGTTAAAATAAGGACATTTTATCATAGTGAGGACATTTTTATCATAGTGAGGACATTTTATCATAGTGAGGACATTCCAGTTGTACAGTACAGTATTAGTATATATAGTTTAATAACTCTGGACATGTGACACAGTGAAAACACTGATATACATATATAATCATGAATCACTGTGTCTCTGTCTGATGTGTCTCTGTCTGATGTGTCTCTGTCTCATTGTGTCTCAGTCTGGTGTGTCTCTGTCTGATGTGTCTCTGTCTCGTTGTGTCTCTGTCTCATTGTGTCTCAGTCTGATGTGTCTCAGTCTGATGTGTCTCTGTCTGATGTGTCTCTGTCTGATGTGTCTCTGTCTCATTGTGTCTCAGTCTGATGTGTCTCTGTCTGATGTGTCTCTGTCTCGTTGTGTCTCAGTCTGATGTGTCTCTGTCTGATGTGTCTCTGTCTCGTTGTGTCTCTGTCTCATTGTGTCTCAGTCTGATGTGTCTCTGTCTCATTGTGTCTCAGTCTGATGTGTCTCTGTCTGATGTGTCTCTGTCTCATTGTGTCTCAGTCTGATGTGTCTCTGTCTGATGTGTCTCTGTCTCGTTGTGTCTCAGTCTGATGTGTCTCTGTCTGATGTGTCTCTGTCTCGTTGTGTCTCTCTCATTGTGTCTCAGTCTGATGTGTCTCTGTCTCATTGTGTCTCAGTCTGATGTGTCTCTGTCTGATGTGTCTCTGTCTCATTGTGTCTCAGTCTGATGTGTCTCTGTCTGATGTGTCTCTGTCTCATTGTGTCTCTGTCTCATTGTGTCTCAGTCTGATGTGTCTCTGTCTCGTTGTGTCTCAGTCTGATGTGTCTCTGTCTCATTGTGTCTCAGTCTGATGTGTCTCTGTCTGATGTGTCTCTGTCTCATTGTGTCTCTGTCTCATTGTGTCTCTGTCTGATGTGTCTCTGTCTCATTGTGTCTCTGTCTGATGTGTCTCTGTCTGATGTGTCTCTGTCTCATTGTGTCTCTGTCTCATTGTGTCTCAGTCTGATGTGTCTCTGTCTCATTGTGTCTCAGTCTGATGTGTCTCTGTCTCATTGTGTCTCAGTCTGATGTGTCTCTGTCTGATGTGTCTCTGTCTCGTTGTGTCTCTGTCTCATTGTGTCTCAGTCTGATGTGTCTCTGTCTCATTGTGTCTCAGTCTGATGTGTCTCTGTCTGATGTGTCTCTGTCTGATGTGTCTCTGTCTCGTTGTGTCTCTGTCTCATTGTGTCTCAGTCTGATGTGTCTCTGTCTCATTGTGTCTCAGTCTGATGTGTCTCTGTCTGATGTGTCTCTGTCTCATTGTGTCTCTGTCTCGTTGTGTCTCAGTCTGATGTGTCTCTGTCTGATGTGTCTCTGTCTCGTTGTGTCTCTGTCTCATTGTGTCTCTGTCTGATGTGTCTCTGTCTCATTGTGTCTCAGTCTGATGTGTCTCTGTCTGATGTGTCTCTGTCTCATTGTGTCTCAGTCTGATGTGTCTCTGTCTGATGTGTCTCAGTCTGATGTGTCTCTGTCTGATGTGTCTCTGTCTCATTGTGTCTCAGTCTGATGTGTCTCTGTCTGATGTGTCTCTGTCTCATTGTGTCTCTGTCTGATGTGTCTCTGTCTGATGTGTCTCTGTCTCGTTGTGTCTCTGTCTGATGTGTCTCTGTCTCATTGTGTCTCAGTCTGATGTGTCTCTGTCTGATGTGTCTCAGTCTGATGTGTCTCTGTCTGATGTGTCTCTGTCTGATGTGTCTCAGTCTGATGTGTCTCTGTCTGATGTGTCTCTGTCTCATTGTGTCTCTGTCTCATTGTGTCTCAGTCTGATGTGTCTCTGTCTGATGTGTCTCTGTCTCATTGTGTCTCTGTCTGATGTGTCTCTGTCTCATTGTGTCTCTGTCTCATTGTGTCTCAGTCTGATGTGTCTCAGTCTGATGTGTCTCTGTCTCATTGTGTCTCTGTCTCATTGTGTCTCTGTCTGATGTGTCTCTGTCTCATTGTGTCTCTGTCTGATGTGTCTCTGTCTCATTGTGTCTCAGTCTGATGTGTCTCTGTCTCATTGTGTCTCAGTCTGATGTGTCTCTGTCTGATGTGTCTCTGTCTCATTGTGTCTCTGTCTCATTGTGTCTCAGTCTGATGTGTCTCTGTCTGATGTGTCTCTGTCTCATTGTGTCTCTGTCTCATTGTGTCTCTGTCTGATGTGTCTCTGTCTGATGTGTCTCTGTCTCATTGTGTCTCAGTCTGATGTGTCTCTGTCTCGTTGTGTCTCAGTCTGATGTGTCTCTGTCTGATGTGTCTCTGTCTCGTTGTGTCTCTGTCTCATTGTGTCTCTGTCTGATGTGTCTCTGTCTCATTGTGTCTCAGTCTGATGTGTCTCTGTCTGATGTGTCTCTGTCTCATTGTGTCTCAGTCTGATGTGTCTCTGTCTGATGTGTCTCTGTCTCGTTGTGTCTCTGTCTCATTGTGTCTCAGTCTGATGTGTCTCTGTCTGATGTGTCTCTGTCTCGTTGTGTCTCTGTCTCATTGTGTCTCAGTCTGATGTGTCTCTGTCTCATTGTGTCTCAGTCTGATGTGTCTCTGTCTGATGTGTCTCTGTCTCATTGTGTCTCTGTCTCGTTGTGTCTCAGTCTGATGTGTCTCTGTCTGATGTGTCTCTGTCTCGTTGTGTCTCTGTCTCATTGTGTCTCTGTCTGATGTGTCTCTGTCTCATTGTGTCTCAGTCTGATGTGTCTCTGTCTGATGTGTCTCTGTCTCATTGTGTCTCTGTCTGATGTGTCTCTGTCTCATTGTGTCTCTGTCTGATGTGTCTCTGTCTCATTGTGTCTCAGTCTGATGTGTCTCTGTCTCATTGTGTCTCAGTCTGATGTGTCTCTGTCTGATGTGTCTCAGTCTGATGTGTCTCTGTCTGATGTGTCTCTGTCTCATTGTGTCTCAGTCTGATGTGTCTCTGTCTGATGTGTCTCTGTCTCATTGTGTCTCAGTCTGATGTGTCTCTGTCTGATGTGTCTCAGTCTGATGTGTCTCTGTCTGATGTGTCTCTGTCTCATTGTGTCTCAGTCTGATGTGTCTCTGTCTGATGTGTCTCTGTCTCATTGTGTCTCTGTCTGATGTGTCTCTGTCTGATGTGTCTCTGTCTCGTTGTGTCTCTGTCTCATTGTGTCTCAGTCTGATGTGTCTCTGTCTGATGTGTCTCTGTCTCATTGTGTCTCAGTCTGATGTGTCTCTGTCTGATGTGTCTCTGTCTCATTGTGTCTCTGTCTGATGTGTCTCTGTCTCATTGTGTCTCTGTCTCATTGTGTCTCAGTCTGATGTGTCTCAGTCTGATGTGTCTCTGTCTCATTGTGTCTCTGTCTGATGTGTCTCTGTCTCATTGTGTCTCTGTCTGATGTGTCTCTGTCTCATTGTGTCTCAGTCTGATGTGTCTCTGTCTGATGTGTCTCTGTCTCATTGTGTCTCTGTCTCATTGTGTCTCAGTCTGATGTGTCTCTGTCTGATGTGTCTCTGTCTCATTGTGTCTCTGTCTCATTGTGTCTCTGTCTGATGTGTCTCTGTCTGATGTGTCTCTGTCTCATTGTGTCTCTGTCTCATTGTGTCTCAGTCTGATGTGTCTCTGTCTCGTTGTGTCTCTGTCTCATTGTGTCTCTGTCTCATTGTGTCTCAGTCTGATGTGTCTCTGTCTGATGTGTCTCTGTCTCATTGTGTCTCTGTCTCATTGTGTCTCTGTCTGATGTGTCTCTGTCTGATGTGTCTCTGTCTCATTGTGTCTCTGTCTCATTGTGTCTCTGTCTGATGTGTCTCTGTCTGATGTGTCTCTGTCTCATTGTGTCTCTGTCTCATTGTGTCTCAGTCTGATGTGTCTCTGTCTCGTTGTGTCTCAGTCTGATGTGTCTCTGTCTGATGTGTCTCTGTCTCGTTGTGTCTCTGTCTCATTGTGTCTCTGTCTGATGTGTCTCTGTCTCATTGTGTCTCAGTCTGATGTGTCTCTGTCTGATGTGTCTCTGTCTCATTGTGTCTCTGTCTCATTGTGTCTCAGTCTGATGTGTCTCTGTCTCATTGTGTCTCAGTCTGATGTGTCTCTGTCTCATTGTGTCTCTGTCTCATTGTGTCTCAGTCTGATGTGTCTCAGTCTGATGTGTCTCTGTCTCATTGTGTCTCTGTCTCATTGTGTCTCAGTCTCATGAGCCCACAGCCTGGTCTTCCCCTGTGGTCTGTGTCTGTCCTCAGCAGACGTGTCCATCACACAGTGACACGTGTCCATCCTGACTTCAGTAACAGACTTCATGATGTTGAGCTCAGCTTGTTTGGAGACGATCACAAACTGACCCTCACTGTCTGACACTGATTCACCCTTTAGCGTCATGTTTAGACGCTGAGAACAGCTGAGGTCATATAGAGAGAGACAGAGTCCATGAGTGGAGGAGGACGGGGTGGACGGACGGATGGACGTCACTGTTTGTGTCCCACGTGAAACCAAAAGTCAAACTTTAGTTGTTTTAACTTATGTAAGTCACGTGACTATGTAGTTACGTTAGCTAAAGTGGAAGTAGACACCTTTCAGCCAGCTAGCTAACGCTGTCAGCTCCATGTCCCTAACAGGACACAGTCACTTTCACCACGGTTCATTTTAATAAGGACGCCACACGTGTCCTTTATTTATCTTTGATAGTCTGCAATTACTTTGGTCTCACTTTTCAGGTCTGTCTGCCACCAGGCACGACCCTCAGGAAATTAGTGCTCGCTATCACGCTTGTTAGCACACTTGCTAGGGCACTAGCTATGCTAGCTTGGTCAGTGTTTACTTCTTCCAGTAACACTGGCGGTCCCGGAGAGTGAGTGACCTGACATGGTGCGTTGGCGCTCTACACTAAAATGAGAGCCCTGTTGGTGGAAGAAACGGAGCCTTATATCCTGGTCCTGTTCAGTCCTGTTTCTGTACCAGGACGTGATGTTCCCCGTCAGGACGCTGTCGATGGTGCAGGAGGAGAAACTCCTCAGTGTGAGTGGAGACCTGGGATGTGAGTGTATCAGTGCTCTAGGTCACTTTACATGAACAAGAACTAACAGTTACACCTTAACACCATGTCACATGTTACACGTGAGCAAACATTTGACACAAGTTTGATAAATTAATAAAGTTAATTGTCATCAGCTGAAAACGTTCCTTCATCTGCCTGTTACTGACTGAGGACATCAGCTCAGTAACTGCTGCACCATATTTCACTGACTTGGTGAGTTGCTCTGTTAGCGCTAGCTAATGTCTGTTGTTTTGCCTCCAGCTAAGCCCCGCCCACCAAAAGACATCACACTGTTAACTAACAGTAAAAGAGTCTGTTACCTGTTTGATCATTAAAATAAGAACGTGTTTTCCTGCAGCAGCTTTTCTAAAATGAGCCGTGGTGACACTTCCTCATGATCAAGGAGTTAATGAGCAGACAGCGTTAGCTAGCTAGCACACTACCTACTTAATAACTTGCCTACTTGTAACCAAACCTTTTCTGAACTAAGTGATTTTGGTCCCTAAACCCAGGTGAAAGTTTATTTTGAAAAGACACAGCTCACGTAGCGTCAAAAACAGACGTTAGAGGGGTAAGTAGAGTGTCACAGTTTGAGGTGTAGGGCTGCTGACCAATCAACAGTATAAAATATTTACATTTTCTTCTGGGTAGAAAACGCCTGCGTCACGTGCATGAAATGAAACTGCAAACACACACAGCAGACGCTACCTCAGCTGGTTCACTTTAGCCACCTAAAACATTAATATCAGTTTGAGTGTTGCTGTGTTCACCATATTTTCACCGCGTCACCTCGCTGTCAGACGGGCAGCCTGGTCCAACGGGGAGCTGAAGCCTTTGTATCAAGGCCTCCAGACTCCACCGACAAACACAGTCACAGATGTGTGTTGTGGTCTCTGCAGGTCTGATGTGTGTTGTGGTCTCTGCAGGTCTGATGTGTGTTGTGGTCTCTGCAGGTCTGATGTGTGTTGTGGTCTCTGCAGGTCTGATGTGATGTGGTCTCTGCAGGTCTGATGTGATGTGGTCTCTGCAGGTCTGATGTGTGTTGTGGTCTCTGCAGGTCTGATGTGTGTTGTGGTCTCTGCAGGTCTGATGTGTGTTGTGGTCTCTGCAGGTCTGATGTGATGTGGTCTCTGCAGGTCTGATGTGTGTTGTGGTCTCTGCAGGTCTGATGTGTGTTGTGGTCTCTGCAGGTCTGATGTGTGTTGTGGTCTCTGCAGGTCTGATGTGTGTTGTGGTCTCTGCAGGTCTGATGTGATGTGGTCTCTGCAGGTCTGATGTGTGTTGTGGTCTCTGCAGGTCTGATGTGATGTGGTCTCTGCAGGTCTGATGTGATGTGGTCTCTGCAGGTCTGATGTGATGTGGTCTCTGCAGGTCTGATGTATGATGTGGTCTCTGCAGGTCTGATGTGATGTGGTCTCTGCAGGTCTGATGTGATGTGGTCTCTGCAGGTCTGATGTGTTGTGGTCTCTGCAGGTCTGATGTGATGTGGTCTCTGCAGGTCTGATGTGATGTGGTCTCTGCAGGTCTGATGTATGATGTGGTCTCTGCAGGTCTGATGTGTGTTGTGGTCTCTGCAGGTCTGATGTGTTGTGGTCTCTGCAGGTCTGATGTATGATGTGGTCTCTGCAGGTCTGATGTGTGTTGTGGTCTCTGCAGGTCTGATGTGTGTTGTGGTCTCTGCAGGTCTGATGTGATGTGGTCTCTGCAGGTCTGATGTGATGTGGTCTCTGCAGGTCTGATGTATGATGTGGTCTCTGCAGGTCTGATGTGTTGTGGTCTCTGCAGGTCTGATGTGATGTGGTCTCTGCAGGTCTGATGTGATGTGGTCTCTGCAGGTCTGATGTATGATGTGGTCTCTGCAGGTCTGATGTGTGTTGTGGTCTCTGCAGGTCTGATGTGTTGTGGTCTCTGCAGGTCTGATGTATGATGTGGTCTCTGCAGGTCTGATGTGTGTTGTGGTCTCTGCAGGTCTGATGTGTGTTGTGGTCTCTGCAGGTCTGATGTGATGTGGTCTCTGCAGGTCTGATGTATGATGTGGTCTCTGCAGGTCTGATGTGATGTGGTCTCTGCAGGTCTCATGTGATGTGGTCTCTGCAGGTCTGATGTATGATGTGGTCTCTGCAGGTCTGATGTATGATGTGGTCTCTGCAGGTCTGATGTGATGTGGTCTCTGCAGGTCTGATGTATGATGTGGTCTCTGCAGGTCTGATGTGATGTGGTCTCTGCAGGTCTCATGTGATGTGGTCTCTGCAGGTCTGATGTGTTGTGGTCTCTGCAGGTCTGATGTGATGTGGTCTCTGCAGGTCTGATGTGATGTGGTCTCTGCAGGTCTGATGTGATGTGGTCTCTGCAGGTCTGATGTGATGTGGTCTCTGCAGGTCTCATGTGTTGTGGTCTCTGCAGGTCTGATGTATGATGTGGTCTCTGCAGGTCTGATGTGTGTTGTGGTCTCTGCAGGTCTGATGTGTGTTGTGGTCTCTGCAGGTCTGATGTATGATGTGGTCTCTGCAGGTCTGATGTGTGTTGTGGTCTCTGCAGGTCTGATGTGTGTTGTGGTCTCTGCAGGTCTGATGTGTGTTGTGGTCTCTGCAGGTCTGATGTGATGTGGTCTCTGCAGGTCTGATGTATGATGTGGTCTCTGCAGGTCTGATGTGATGTGGTCTCTGCAGGTCTGATGTGATGTGGTCTCTGCAGGTCTGATGTATGATGTGGTCTCTGCAGGTCTGATGTGATGTGGTCTCTGCAGGTCTGATGTATGATGTGGTCTCTGCAGGTCTGATGTGATGTGGTCTCTGCAGGTCTCATGTGATGTGGTCTCTGCAGGTCTGATGTGTTGTGGTCTCTGCAGGTCTGATGGATATGGTCTCTGCAGAGTCTGATGTGATTTGTTCTCTGCAGGTCTGATGTATGCTGTGGTCTCTGCAGGTGCTGATGTATGATGTGGGTCTCTGCAGGTCTGATGTGATGTGGTCTCTGCAGGTCTGATTGTATGATGGTGGTCTCTGCAGGTCTCCTGTGATGTGGTCTCTGCAGGTCTGATGTATGATGTGGTCTCTGCCGGTCTGATGTGATGTGGTCTCTGCAGGTCTGAAGTATGATGTGGTCTCTGCCGGTCTGATGTGATGTGGTCTCAGCAGGTCTGATGTATGATGTGGGCTCTGCAGGTCTCATGTGATGTGTCTCTGCAGGTCTGATGTATGATTGTGGTATCTGCAGGTCTGCTGTGATTTGGTCTCTGCAGGTCAGATGTGATGTGGTCTCTGCAGGTCTCATGTGTGTGGTCTCTGCGGTCTATGTGAATGTCTCTGCAGTTCCATGATTGGTCTACTGCAGTCTGATGTGATGTTGGTCTGCAGGTATGAGGTCTCTGCAGCGTCTGATGTGATGTGGTCTCTGCAGGTCTGATGTATGATGTGGTCTCTGCAGGTCTGATGTGATGTGGTCTCTGCAGGTCTGTATGATGTGGTCTCTGCAGGTCTCATGTGTTGTGGTCTCTGCAGGTCTGATGTGATGTGGTCTCTGCAGGTCTGATGTGTTGTGGTCTCTGCAGGTCTGTATGATGTGGTCTCTGCAGGTCTGATGTATGATGTGGTCTCTGCAGGTCTGATGTGATGTGGTCTCTGCAGGTCTGTATGATGTGGTCTCTGCAGGTCTGATGTGATGTGGTCTCTGCAGGTCTCATGTGATGTGGTCTCTGCAGGTCTGATGTGTTGTGGTCTCTGCAGGTCTCGTGTTGTGGTCTCTGCAGGTCTGATGTATGATGTGGTCTCTGCAGGTCTGTATGATGTGGTCTCTGCAGGTCTGATGTGTTGTGGTCTCTGCAGGTCTGTATGATGTGGTCTCTGCAGGTCTCATGTGATGTGGTCTCTGCAGGTCTGATGTGTTGTGGTCTCTGCAGGTCTCGTGTTGTGGTCTCTGCAGGTCTGATGTATGATGTGGTCTCTGCAGGTCTGATGTGTTGTGGTCTCTGCAGGTCTGTATGATGTGGTCTCTGCAGGTCTGATGTATGATGTGGTCTCTGCAGGTCTGATGTGATGTGGTCTCTGCAGGTCTGTATGATGTGGTCTCTGCAGGTCTGATGTGTTGTGGTCTCTGCAGGTCTGATGTGTTGTGGTCTCTGCAGGTCTGTATGATGTGGTCTCTGCAGGTCTCATGTGATGTGGTCTCTGCAGGTCTGATGTGTTGTGGTCTCTGCAGGTCTCGTGTTGTGGTCTCTGCAGGTCTGATGTATGATGTGGTCTCTGCAGGTCTGTATGATGTGGTCTCTGCAGGTCTGATGTGATGTGGTCTCTGCAGGTCTCATGTGATGTGGTCTCTGCAGGTCTGATGTGTTGTGGTCTCTGCAGGTCTCGTGTTGTGGTCTCTGCAGGTCTGATGTATGATGTGGTCTCTGCAGGTCTGATGTGTTGTGGTCTCTGCAGGTCTGATGTGATGTGGTCTCTGCAGGTCTGATGTGATGTGGTCTCTGCAGGTCTGATGTGTTGTGGTTTCTGCAGGTCTCATGTGTTGTGGTCTCTGCAGGTCTGTATGATGTGGTCTCTGCAGGTCTGATGTGATATGGTCTCTGCAGGTCTCATGTGATGTGGTCTCTGCAGGTCTGATGTGATGTGGTCTCTGCAGGTCTGATGTGTTGTGGTTTCTGCAGGTCTGATGTGTTGTGGTCTCTGTAGGTCTGTATGATGTGGTCTCTGCAGGTCTGATGTGATGTGGTCTCTGCAGGTCTGATGTGATGTAGTCTCTGCAGGTCTGATGTGATGTGGTCTCTGCAGGTCTCATGTGTTGTGGTCTCTGCAGGTCTGATGTGATGTGGTCTCTGCAGGTCTGATGTGTTGTGGTTTCTGCAGGTCTGATGTGTTGTGGTCTCTGTAGGTCTGTATGATGTGGTCTCTGCAGGTCTGATGTGATGTGGTCTCTGCAGGTCTGATGTGTTGTGGTTTCTGCAGGTCTCATGTGTTGTGGTCTCTGCAGGTCTGATGTGATGTGGTCTCTGCAGGTCTGATGTGTTGTGGTTTCTGCAGGTCTGATGTATGATGTGGTCTCTGCAGGTCTGATGTGATGTGGTCTCTGCAGGTCTGTATGATGTGGTCTCTGCAGGTCTGATGTGATGTGGTCTCTGCAGGTCTCATGTGTTGTGGTCTCTGCAGGTCTGATGTGATGTGGTCTCTGCAGGTCTGATGTGATGTGGTCTCTGCAGGTCTCATGTGATGTGGTCTCTGCAGGTCTGATGTGATGTGGTCTCTGCAGGTCTGTATGATGTGGTCTCTGCAGGTCTGATGTATGATGTGGTCTCTGCAGGTCTGATGTGATGTGGTCTCTGCAGGTCTGTATGATGTGGTCTCTGCAGGTCTGATGTGATGTGGTCTCTGCAGGTCTCATGTGATGTGGTCTCTGCAGGTCTGATGTGTTGTGGTCTCTGCAGGTCTCGTGTTGTGGTCTCTGCAGGTCTGATGTATGATGTGGTCTCTGCAGGTCTCATGTGTTGTGGTCTCTGCAGGTCTGATGTGATGTGGTCTCTGCAGGTCTGATGTGTTGTGGTCTCTGCAGGTCTGTATGATGTGGTCTCTGCAGGTCTGATGTGATATGGTCTCTGCAGGTCTCATGTGATGTGGTCTCTGCAGGTCTGATGTGATGTGGTCTCTGCAGGTCTGATGTGATGTGGTCTCTGCAGGTCTCATGTGTTGTGGTCTCTGCAGGTCTGATGTGATGTGGTCTCTGCAGGTCTGATGTGTTGTGGTTTCTGCAGGTCTGATGTGTTGTGGTCTCTGTAGGTCTGTATGATGTGGTCTCTGCAGGTCTGATGTGATGTGGTCTCTGCAGGTCTGATGTGTTGTGGTTTCTGCAGGTCTCATGTGTTGTGGTCTCTGCAGGTCTGATGTGATGTGGTCTCTGCAGGTCTGATGTGTTGTGGTTTCTGCAGGTCTGATGTATGATGTGGTCTCTGCAGGTCTGATGTGATGTGGTCTCTGCAGGTCTGTATGATGTGGTCTCTGCAGGTCTGATGTGATGTGGTCTCTGCAGGTCTCATGTGTTGTGGTCTCTGCAGGTCTGATGTGATGTGGTCTCTGCAGGTCTGATGTGTTGTGGTTTCTGCAGGTCTGATGTATGATGTGGTCTCTGCAGGTCTGATGTGATGTGGTCTCTGCAGGTCTGATGTATGATGTGGTCTCTGCAGGTCTGATGTGATGTGGTCTCTGCAGGTCTGATGTGATGTGGTCTCTGCAGGTCTCATGTGTTGTGGTCTCTGCAGGTCTGATGTGATGTGGTTTCTGCAGGTCTCATGTGATGTGGTCTCTGCAGGTCTGATGTGTGTTGTGGTCTCTGCAGGTCTGATGTGTTGTGGTTTCTGCAGGTCTGATGTATGATGTGGTCTCTGCAGGTCTGATGTGATGTGGTCTCTGCAGGTCTGATGTATGATGTGGTCTCTGCAGGTCTGATGTGATGTGGTCTCTGCAGGTCTGATGTGATGTGGTCTCTGCAGGTCTGATGTGATGTGGTCTCTGCAGGTCTCATGTGTTGTGGTCTCTGCAGGTCTGATGTGATGTGGTTTCTGCAGGTCTCATGTGATGTGGTCTCTGCAGGTCTGATGTGTGTTGTGGTCTCTGCAGGTCTGCGTGCGTTCAAGCTGAAGACGAAGTGTAACTTCACCACCCTGAAGGATCGTCAGCTGAAGGAGATCCAGGCTCCGACCACCAACGTGTACCTGCCGGTCCTCTACCTGCTGGCGTTCCTGGTGGGTCTCCCCTCCAACCTGCTGGCTCTGTGGGTCCTGCTGTTCAGGACCAAACCGCTGCCGTCCACCACGCTGCTCATCAACCTCACCGCCGCCGACTGCCTGCTGCTGCTGGCGCTGCCGTTCCGCATCGTGTACCACTTCAGAGGAAACAACTGGGAGCTGGGCGAGCCCTTCTGCCGCATCGTCATGGCGATGTTTTACGGGAACATGTACGGGTCCGTGCTGTGTCTGGCGCTGGTGGCTCTGGACCGGTACATCGCTTTGGTTCACCCGTTTGGTGCCAAGACGCTGCGCAGCCGGAAGGTATCTCTGTACATGTCAGCGGCGGTATGGACGGTGGTGCTGGCCGCCATGCTGCCGCTGCTGGTGTCACAGCAGACCTACGTGCTGGATGAGCTGCAGATCACCACCTGCCATGACGCGCTGCCCGAGGAGGAGCAGGAGAGCTACTTCCTGCCGTACTTCGCCACCTTGTTTACCGTCTGCTTCCTGCTGCCCTTCCTGGTCGTACTGTACTGCCACGGCGCCGTGCTGCGCACCCTGCTGGCTGAGGGGAAGCGCTACGGCCATGCCGTCCGGGTGACTGTGCTGGTGCTGCTGGTGTTCATCGTCTGTCTGCTGCCCAGCAACATCCTCCTCCTCCTCACATACACCGACAGCTCGCTGGAGGGAGACGGCGAGGACGTGTACGTCCCCTACATGATTAGCTTAGCAATTAGCACCTTCAACAGCTGCATCGACCCCTTCATCTTCTACTTCGTGTCCGTGGAGTTCAGGGAGAAGGCCAGGAGAGCTCTGTGTTGCCGCGGCGACTCCGAGGACAAACGGTCTTCCCTGGGGAACAACGTGTCGTACTCTTCGTCATCAGGACAGAGGTCAAAGGTCACAGCATCAACTCGGTGTGATTCGTCTGAGACGGTGTGAGGAGGCGTCACTGTGTCAGAACCACGTTTACCTGATGGTCACATGACTGCTGACATCATCACAGCTGATATTTAATGTGTTGGACTGCTCCTTTAAACTGTTGATATGAAGGCTG
>JAGQAX010000004.1:45868387-45998692 GCA_019142605.1 Cephalopholis sonnerati | reverse complement strand
AATTGATCCCTGACGACTTGATTGATTGTAGATTTACAAACTACCTGATTTAGTTCATTTACACATTAATAAAATAATATAAAGTACACTGAATCAAAGATTAAAGACAGTTTTGTATCTTCACAGTGAAATTAAACATGTTTTTAATAAAACGTTTACAGGCTGAAAAAGTCTCTGTCCTAAAACCTCATTTTTATCAGAACAAATCAACTTGTATTAAAACTTCTTCTTTGTTTGTATTTATTATATTAAGATTTGTATTAGAATAATAAACATTAACTGTTTAACATCTTAGCCTTGTGCGTTTGTAATTTCAGCAGTTGAGCATGTTACGACAGTGTGAACGTGATGTCATCAGGAAAATTAAATCCAAATCCAAAATTACTGAATATTTTTTACAAACCCACAAAATATACAAGATCTGACTGACGAGAACAAAATGAAACAATCGTTCACTTAAAATAAAAAAAACTCAGTGTTATCACAAAACATTAGCGAGCAGCGTTAGCATCAGGTGTGAATACTTTATAACACAGTTACAGTTTTTCATGACGGTTATTGCCGTCAGTCTTATTGGAAAGTTACTGAGTTACAACCGGTTGTTTTTATTTGGCTTCTTATAATACAAAAACAAAGCAGGTTAGCCTCTGTTAGCATTAGCGTTATTTTCTCACTTGGCGCTTTATAACTGTCACTGCCACCTAATAACACTGTCGGCTCGTTAACAGTTAATGAGCTGAACGTTACATCACAGTTTTATCACCAACAGAAAGTCTGATGAGACAACATAAAACAAAAGTGAGAACATTAGCATGGAGCTAACGGTGGTTTCAGACTGAACGACAACGCTAATTCTCTCTGGGTGAGACATGAACATGATAATCTGGAGGCTTTATGATCAAAACCTGAAGGTTATGAACAACAGAATATTGTTGTATGTTTATTTGTTCATCGTGTGACAAAAACAGATTTTATATTTTATAGAGACTGAAGACTTAAACGGCTGCAGTTAGCAGTGTAACTGTCAGTTAGCAGTGTAGCTATGTCAGTTAGCAGTGTAACTGTGTCAGTTAGCAGTGTTACTACATCGGTTAGAAGTGTTACTACATCGGTTAGCAGTGTAGCTATGTCAGTTAGCACTGTAACTGTGTCAGTTAGCAGTGTTACTACATCGGTTAGCAGTGTTACTACGTCGGTTAGCAGTGTAGCTATGTCAGTTAGCACTGTAACTGTGTCAGTTAGCAGTGTAACTGTCAGTTAGCAGTGTAGCTATGTCAGTTAGCAGTGTAACTACGTCAGTTAGCAGTGTAACTGTCAGTTAGCAGTGTAACTACGTCAGTTAGCAGTGTAACTGTCAGTTAGCAGTGTAGCTATGTCAGTTAGCAGTGTAGCTATGTCAGTTAGCAGTGTAACTGTCAGTTAGCAGTGTAGCTATGTCAGTTAGCAGTGTAGCTATGTCAGTTAGCAGTGTAACTGTCAGTTAGCAGTGTAGCTATGTCAGTTAGCAGTGTAGCTATGTCAGTTAGCAGTGTAACTGTCAGTTAGCACTGTAACTGTGTCAGTTAGCAGTGTAACTACGTCAGTTAGCAGTGTAGCTATGTCAGTTAGCAGTGTAGCTATGTCAGTTAGCAGTGTAACTGTCAGTTAGCACTGTAACTGTGTCAGTTAGCAGTGTAACTGTGTCAGTTAGCACTGTAACTGTGTCAGTTAGCAGTGTAGCTATGTCAGTTAGCACTGTAACTGTGTCAGTTAGCAGTGAACCTGGGTCAGTTATTGAGCAGGTTTAGTAGTGCTGATTTATATGGGTGGAAGCGCTTGTAGTTCATTCATGTGGTTTGTGTTAGCTATCAACTATTCATGAGCTAATGCTAGCTACACTGTTAACCTCAGAGATAAGCTAACGATCAGACTTGTGTTCAGCTGCAGCAGTTTCAGGTAGCTAACGTAGAAGCAGCCGTGCGTCGACTGATTGTTGGCAGATAGAAATAAAATAAATGTGTGTGTGAGATCAGAGTTCCTCGTCGTCCTCGCTGACCATGGTGTCGAGCTCTTTGTCTTTACGCTCGGCGCTCTCCGTGACAAACTCCCTCTGCTGCTCCTCTAGCTCTCGCAGCTCCCCCTGCAGGCGCTCCAGGTGAAGCGCTCGCCGGTTCCTCAACAGGCGGCCGGGGAACGGGTTCATGTCGTTGAAGGCGATGCTGATCAACTTCCTGCAGGAGTGACGAGAGAAACATGAACAGGTTCATCCACGACAGGAGACGTCAGCAAACATCTGCAGTTTGGTTCTGTAGAGTTTCTGTGCAGGTCACAGTGAAGACACGTTTCCTGAGGACGTCAAGTCTTCACGTGGTTTATAAAAAGAACAGATCAATATTTCAGAAACAAGGAGGAGCTGCAGCGTCAGTCAGTGAACCTGTCTGTTATATTCTTCATCATTAGATATGAGCCAATAAGAACTTCCTGTAATATCATCACATGCTCTGTCTGGCCCCGGCCCATGGCCAAGGGGGGGGGGGGGGGTGATCTGATCAAGTACAACAGTTTACTTCCTGACTTATACAACTGACAATGTAAGCTATATACGTGTCTAATTAAAACACATTTCAGTGTGTCATCTGATGCACCCCCCCCCCACCCCCCGAAGGTATCGTGAAACGGCTCAGCGTCAGGTGTGTGATGCACGGAAATCACAAAAGCTGGTAATGTAAAGTTTTAAGATGAACTGCAGCCTGATGAGCTCAGTCAGAACATCTCACCACAATGAAAAGTCAGAGTACAGAGAGAACAAGAGGAGCAGCAGGTGTGACAGACGCAGCTGAAGGTGAGGAGTGAGGCAGAGTAATGTTAGTGAATAAAACCTGCTGTATCGGCTCAGGGTTAAAGACACAGGTCTCATATTAAAATAGACGACCTGACACATCCACTGGTACCAACCGTGTTCTGCTATCTCGTCATAAATGAGGTCAAATAACGCTCCAAAGTTACACTACAGTTTGGCGAGGGAATAAAGAAACGTTGCCTTTTTTCAAACTGGTGTGTTCATATTTCTGCACACTGGGGTCACTGGACTTGGACGTTCAAAAATTAGGTTTGACTGGAAAACTGGGAGTTGGCAGACATATACTCTTTACAGTGTTTCAGCCGTGCACACACCTGATGAAAGTATCCTCAAGATTAAATGAATAAATGTATAAAATATTGGGCCTGTTTCTTCAGTCATGATTTGATCTTATGATTTAACACCTGACAGTAATTTCTTTAATCAATGTTTGATTTGAATGTTGTCACTCATCCGTTTGAGGGCATTTCTTCAGCCCAGGACAAACACGTGACTTCCTCTGCTTTGTGAATATACGGTGTCAACACAGAGAGGACACGAAACGTGTGGAAATATGATTCACAGGAAGTATTAAATATCCCATGGTGGTATGTTCAGTGATTTTGGTCTCAGCAACAGTCAAAACATGTTCAGTCTGACATCCAACAAGACACATGACAGCAGCAGTTTCTGTGTGTGACGCAGCACGTGATGCTCACAGGTGTCAGTCTGTGCTTTGAGATGTTCAGGTTCCTTCAGACTGAACACAGTGAGTCTGAGCGTGCTGCTGATGGACATTATTCTCCCTCAGCTCTCTGGATCACTGTGACACTGAGGAAGACTCAAACCATGACTCTCAGTGGAGTCGTGCAGCGCTGTGTCTGAGCTCCAGCAGCTGGTCTGTGCCAACATGAAACACAGTGATGTGTGAGGCCAGGTGAGTCTTTACCTGCCGTCAGAGATGGTCTTAGTGAAGAAGCGCAGGTACTGGTACATCTCCACGCTGTCGTGGATCTTCAGGATGTCGTCCTCTTTGTATTTAAACAGAGCCAGTGCGTACCTGAAGATCACCTGCAGCACAAAGCACACAGGTGAGCTCTCAGCAAGTCACCACACAATTAACATCATTACTTACACTTTTATTTATTGTTTTTGTTTGTATTTTTTATTTAAATCTTTATTTACAACAGCATTGGAGCACAGCTCTTACATCACACTGTGGTTCCAAAGTGTTCTGTTTTTTCTTTGAAGGTAAATACAGGTCAAACATTTGTCGTGTCGTATGATAAATAAACATATTTCAACCCATGACGAAACTTCGTGGTTAAAAAATAAATAAATACAATTCAAAATTAACAAAATAAAAAACAAAATAAATTAGTAAGTTAAAAATAAAAGAACAGGTAAATAGTTAAAGATGAAACAAAACAGTCGCACTAAGCTCCACTGTTTGAATCAATTAATGTACCTTGATACACAGTCTAGTGAACCAGGAGCGCCCCCTGCTGACTGTCTGCATAATGCTAGGAATAATAAAGAAAAGCAGGAAAAGAGTCCGGCTGTGTTCAGGTGCTTTTTATTTCTTGTTTTAACACACAGACAGTGTTTGTTGTTTAAAGATGATTTAAATGTTCTGACGTCACTCTGGATTATTTCTTATTTGAAGAAAATGAAGTTTATAAGACTGACTATGAGACAGAGATGATTTTATAAAGTTATACTGAATATAAAGCAGCTGGAATCAGCTTCACCTCAGTGAGCTCAGCACTTTAACCTGTGACACTGTAAACACTCTCTGATGATGAGTCGTCTTCTGAGTAAACTTTATAACTTTTTAAAACTGGAGCCAAAAGAAAACAGAAATCATAAAGTACAACAAGAACTTAAGGGAGTAAAATTAAAAAGAACATAAAACCACTGGAGTGAAAATGTATTTTAAAAAAGGCCCAATCTGTATTTGTAATTTTAATGATGTAGTTTTTAAATCTGTTAAAGATCTGACATGTGACAAAACTAAAGAATAAATGATCACGAATCCAGAGCACGACTTATTAAATTGTTCCTACATGGTGTTTCCCTTCAACACTCCTCCTGGACTCAGGAACAGTAACATGAAAACAGAATAAACTCTGTTATAGAAGGAGCCAGCGTGTGGACACTGTATTTGTGTGTGTGTGTGTGTGTGTGTGTGTGTGTGTGTGTGTGTGGTACCTTGGTGCCCTCGTACAGGAAGGCGTCCCACAGCGGCAGCAGGATGTCACTCGGCAGACTCTCCACAAAGATCACCATGAACCAGTTGAAGGTGATCAGAGACACGTCGATGCTGTAGTCCTCAAAGTGAGCCGCCAGTCTGGGAAGTTTCTCCGACAGGAAGTCCTTCAGCACCCGCTGGTCCGCCTGGACACACACAAACTACCAATCAATAACTCTGATCAATAAATATTCATTATTATTATTAATACAACTGATCAGTCAGTTATACTGATCTCTGGTTCGGGTTGTGTCTATGAACGCAGCACAGTTTATCATCACTGAGCAGCTGCAGTTCAGTTCACTGATGATGTGATGCTCAGTTAGAGTTCAGCAGCGTTTCTAAAAGAAAACAAGTGCAACAGTGAAGTTGTGTGTGTGTGTGTGTGTGTGTGTGTGTGTGTGTGTGTGTGTGTGTGTGTGTGTGTGTGGACCTGAGAGGCCACCAGGTTCTTGGTGTAGTAGTCCTGAGGCATGATGGCTTCCACCACGGCAACCAGACACCAGAAGGCGTCTTCTTCACTCTGAAGGACCAGCAGAGCGATGGCTGCCACCCTGAGAGACACGAGGCGTCACATGACATGTCACATGACACAGACAGTGTGCATCCGTTTAACGTCACAGAAACAAAGAGAGGACATTCTGTCTGGAGACAGACACCTGCGACTGGACGATGTCAATGAGTGTCCTCACATGTGTAGAAGTACAGATCTGTGTGTGTGTGTGTGTGTGTGTGTGTGTGTGTGTGTGTGTACCTGTTGAGTCCCTGGCAGTAGCCAATAGCAGGGTTCTGCCAGGAGAAGGCCAACAGGACGCGGCGCAGCTGCTGGAGGGCGGGGCTAGAGGGTGAGGAGAAGTGCTGATTGGTTGTGAGGGTGCGGTGAAGGTCCAGCTGGATCTGTCTGGATGCCGGATGAGGAGACGTCCGACTCTTCTCACACAGCTGGAAACACAACAACAGCTGGATCACTGAGACATCTCCACAGTTGTGACTGTGGACAGGTGTGGACAGGTGTGGACAGGTGAGGACAGGTGAGGACAGATGAGGATAGGTGAGGATCAGGTGTGGACAGGTGAGGACAGGTGTGGACAGGTGAGGACAGGTGTGGATCAGGTGTGGATCAGGTGTGGACAGGTGAGGACAGGTGTGACTGTGGACAGGTGTGGACAGGTGAGGACAGGTGAGGACAGGTGTGACTGTGGACAGGTGTGGACAGGTGTGACTGTGGACAGTTGTGACTGTGGACAGGTGAGGACAGGTGTGGATCAGGTGTGGACGGGTGAGGATCAGGTGTGGACAGGTGTGACTGTGGACAGTTGTGACTGTGGACAGGTGTGGACAGGTGAGGACAGGTGAGGAAAGGTTTGGATGAGCTGTGGACAGGTGAGGACAGGTGAGGATCAGGTGAGGACAGGTGAGGACAGATGAGGATAGGTGAGGATCAGGTGTGGACAGGTGAGGACAGGTGTGGATCAGGTGTGGATCAGGTGTGGATCAGGTGTGGACAGGTGAGGACAGGTGTGGACAGGTGAGGACAGGTGTGACTGTGGACAGGTGTGGACAGATGAGGACAGGTGAGGACAGGTGTGACTGTGGACAGGTGTGGACAGGTGTGACTGTGGACATGTGTGGACAGGTGAGGACAGGTGAGGACAGGTGTGACTGTGGACAGGTGTGGACAGGTGTGACTGTGGACAGTTGTGACTGTGGACAGGTGTGGACAGGTGAGGACAGGTGAGGACAGGTGAGGATAGGTGAGGATCAGGTGTGGACAGGTGAGGACAGGTGTGGATCAGGTGTGGATCAGGTGTGGACAGGTGAGGACAGGTGAGGACAGGTGTGACTGTGGACAGGTGTGGACAGGTGTGACTGTGGACAGTTGTGACTGTGGACATGTGTGGACAGGTGAGGACAGGTGAGGGCAGGTGTGGATCAGGTGTGGACGGGTGAGGATCAGGTGTGGACAGGTGTGACTGTGGACAGGTGTGGACAGGTGTGACTGTGGACAGTTGTGACTGTGGACAGGTGTGGACAGGTGAGGACAGGTGAGGAAAGGTTTGGATGAGCTGTGGACAGGTGAGGACAGGTGAGGACAGGTGAGGATCAGGTGAGGACAGGTGAGGATCAGGTGAGGACAGGTGTGGACAGGTAAGCGTCCTGTGTACCTGCTGGTAGCGCTGTGGGTGTCGCTCTCTGATGGTCCTGGTTCTGGTTCGGACCACCCAGCGCCACACCTGCTGTCGGTACTCCTTGGGGACGCCGGCTCGGAGCAGACATTTGAGCTCAGGTGAGGGACAGAGGTCGTCATCAGACCTGCCGGCCAGGTACTGAGCCCAGCGACTCAACAGGGGGCGCTCACCTGCCTCCTGCATGGACAGACACAAGGACAGACTTAAGATACACATCAAGTTAGACCTGTGTCCTCTGTCCTCTGGGGTCCAACCTCATCAAGGACACTCTGCTCACAGGTCTGCAGGTCTACATGTGTACAGACCTGATGCAGCAGGTTGTGTGAGCGGATCTCCAGAGCCTGAATCTTTGCCAGCAGCTTCATGTCCTCGACCTCGTACTCTGGGATGATCTTAAAGCCATACTCATCGTGGTCTCTGAGGACACATGAGACAATCAGGACCAGAAGTCCCTGTTATTCTGTCCCCAGGTGTCCCTGTCACTCTGTCCCCAGGTGTTGAGTCTGTCCCCAGGTGTCCCTGTTATTCTGTCTCCGGGTGTTAAGTCTGTCCCCAGGTGTCCCTGTCACTCTGTCCCCAGGTGTCCCTGTCACTCTGTCCCCATGTGTCCGTCCCTCTCACCTGGCCACGTTGAGCTTGAGGACACTCTTCAGCTCTCCTTTCAGAGCGTCCTCGATCATCTTCTGGACGGCTCCCCGCTGGGCCGGATCCAGAGATTTGGTCTCATGCAGCTGCCGCAGGACGTTCAGGTAGCGGCTCTCCACCTGACAGTTACTGGCCTCCAGGTAGGCACACTGCAGCCAATCAGAGGACAGGAAACATAGTGAAGCCCCGCCCCCTGTATGAACAGTAATGGAACTAGTCCCAGTGTTCCCAGTCTGACCCACCTTCACCATCAGACTCTTCTCCTGCTCTGAACTGGTCCTCCACAGTTTGGTCAGCTGGTAGATCTCCGAGTTCAGGAACTTGTTCTGAGTCTTGTACGCCTCGATGTCGTCCTGACCAATCAGAGAGCAGAACACAGGTCGATCAATAACTGCGATCCTTAACGCTGATTTGTTTTTAGTTTCACAACAAACCAGCTGACGAGTTTTTATTTTAGCGACATGTGTGTTGTATTTCCTGTCTCACCTTCAGGTTCTCGACGTCCTGCTGCAGCTGTCTGAGGATCGGAGAGTCTGAACCGCCGCCTGACGACAAACAGGAAGTCACCTGATCCGACAGCTTTATGATCACCTGACAGGAAACAACGTTCATTAACAGTCATTAAACACGTGTCGTGCACTCACGGGACGGACACACACATTCTGTTCTAAATGAGCTCTGTCAAAAAACATGGCCGCTGTTTTAAAACACCTCACAAGGGGCGGGGCTTAGCAGTGACTTGACCATAACTCATTAACGATTTGTCCAATCACAAATATTTTTATCACGTGTCGGGGAACAGGCCTACCAGAGCATTTTGAGCCCACAGGGGGCGCCACAAACATGTAGCTCAAAACCTGGCGGGCAGAATTCCACCAGTCTGGTACACCTGGTCTGACCAAGACCTGTCTGATGCATGTGGGCGTGGCCTCACCTCCTGTTTGGCGTTGTTCTTCTCCATCAGCATCCCGATGTTCTCCTGCAGCTCGGCCAGCTGTGCGTCTCTCTGAGCCAGACTCCTCCTCGTGGTCTCCGCCTCCATCTTTGCCTCCTCCAGCCGCCCTCGCAGGTCGGCCGCCTGCCGCTCGCGGTGTCGCAGCAGCTCCAGGCGCTCCTGCTCTCCTTTCTCCGCCAGAAACTCTGCGCAGGTTCGTTTCTCTAGCTGAGACGCCTCCAAGGCTTTGTGGAGGATCCACACCAGCTCCTGGACAGGAAACAGTTTGTTACCGACACACACATCACAACTGGTGAAAGGTTCTGATGTCATCGAGCTGCGGCGAGGCCAGCGGGCTCCACGGCGCCACCAAACGCTGAGGCTGAAACATAGTTACTATGACAACATTTGAGTGAATCATTCCTCTAACCTTAAAGAGCATTAATTTCTGACCTGACAGAAGTCAGATTTTTCAGACGCCGTGAGTCAGTCTTTATTTTACCGACACATGATCAATGTTATTGATCTGATCAGTGATCAATCACCTTCTGAGCTTTGACCTCCTCCATCAGCATCTGTTTCTCCTGCTGCAGCGTCTCCGTGCGGGACACCGTCATGGTGGACGACCTGCGGTTTTTCATCTTCCTGTTCCGTCGGTCGAACAGCGAAGGAGACTCCCTGCCCTCCGCCTGGGACACCTGACCTGCCGGCTCAGCCAATGAGAGGAGAGGGGGCGGGGTCAGAGGCTCAATGGGAGTCTGTGGAGCTGAAGGAACTGAAGGAGGAGAGGAGGGGTTAAACCACCACAGAAGTCAATGTAAATAAATACACTGTAAACACTCAACAGCAGCGTCTCTTCCCAGAAGTCACGACCTGGTTACTCAAGATACCTGACCCTGTCACTGTGCATCTGCTGCTAGCATCACTGAGCTAGCTAACGTTACAGCTCTGTCCCGAGCCTCTCGTCCATATGGTTGTCAGGTGTAGTTCAGTACAAAGAAAACAGCTCCTACATGAGACAAATCTTATCTTGAGTTATCTGGTCGTGATTTCTGGAGAGAGACGTCGAGTTTGTTGTTATTGGAGAGAAGGCGCCATCTCTACAGCTGATACCTGCAACTCAAAGACTGATAGGACTACAGGTGAGGGGAAACATTGTGTTTTTAATTTTGGGGTGAACTGTCCCTTTAAGGCTGGTGTCAGAGCTGGTGGCACTTCCGGTCTGAGCGTACCTGTAGTGTTGTTGGTGTCTGTGGCGTTTGGTGGAGTCCACGGTGGAGCATCGACATGAAACACACTCTGACTCCACTCCTGAGACGACCTCTTACGCAGACTGTGGACAGAGTTTCTACACACACACACACACACACACACACACACACACACACACACACACACACACACACAGGTATATAAGGTTTGGGCCTGATGCACCGAGGCTCATGGGAAACGTAGTCTCAGTGAGACGGACTGAAGCGTCTCCGTCAGACTGATCAGACACCAACATGCTGAGGTCACTCACTGGAGCTCGATGAGCGGATGTTTGAGCGACACGTTGAGCGGCGTCCGTTGTGTCGGTACGTTGGCCGCCCCCTCCCCCACCAGACCCAGAGGGCTCTTTAACGCCGGCAAGAAGTCCTCTGCAGAGACAGGAAGCAGAATCAGCTGATCAGAGTGTGACGTTACCTGGACACTGTTTTATGTGACAGTTTCATTTTAAATCAATATTAAAGGACTCAGAATCAGCTGATGAGTGACGGATGGCGTCCGACCAGGTGTCCATGATGATGAATTAATGGCCGACAGGAAGTCCGTTAATTCATGACCATGAAAGAATGATCTCACTTACATCTACTTACATTTACATTTCCTGTGTTCTGCTGATAAAATCTTAAGTTTTCCACGTGTCATAACTCAGTTACCATGGTAACACCTGAGGGTCTGACTAACACCTGGAACAATCATCATCATCCCATATAATTCTTATTATTCACTGCTCCATTAAACAGGACGAACCTCAGATATTTACTCATTCAAATACATGAAACTGATGATGAGGTCACTGCTCTGTTCGCTGTGCGCCGCCATGTTGCTGTGATGTCAACTCTGGTTTGAGTTTCCAACTTGAATGTCCGTTCCATTTCACTTTTCTGTGTCTAAGTAAATTATTTTCTGAGTTGTGGACCGCGGCAAATGATCACCTGAGAGTGATCAGGTTCAGTCTGAGCAGCGCTGAGACACAGCTTCAATGTGTCGTGTTCCAAACAGCAGAAATGACATAAACCTTTTGTTTTTAAAATAAAAAGTCCAAAAACACATCAAACTTAAAATAACACGTTGTTACAGAATAAGAATACATGAATAACTCAGCTTTGACATGAACAGACAGAACAATGACTCTGACTCTGAGGTGAAGGAACACCTGAGAGCCAGGTGAGCTCCAACAGCTGATTACTGTCCCAAACAACAACATGAAGGATATAAAGACCGTCACGGCTCATGTCTTTGTCACGCGTACAGTTTTCATTCAGACGTTTTATTTTTATCTTTGAGCCGTCCTGTTTCTACTGAACGCTTCAAAATCAGTGAAAACTCAATGATGTTCTGAACATGAAGATTCAAGACATTCAGTGTGTGTGTTTTTATATTTAGTCTGTCAGTGTCTCCCGTTATTCAGCCGCCTGCAGCCGATCTGCTGCGAGAGTGACATCACAGCATCCTGATGATGTCACAGATGATCTTCAAAATAAACTTTATGTATATAACAGTTTGAGAACAAAGTCACAGAGTGTTCGTTGTGGTCGAACCAAGATCAGACATGTTCACTTTTCTTATTCCGTCAAAACCTGACGGACGAGTTTCATTAAACACAACACAGACTGAACCAGGTCTCAGCGAGCACAAAGTAATCTGATTACATCTCCCCCCTAAAAAACTGTTACACACCTTAAAGGAGCAGTCCAACATTTCCTGACATCCTCTGGTTCTCTGTGTCCACCACTTTAACCAGTGACAGTGAGGGCTGACACCAGTTAAACCAGTGAGAGTGAGGGCTGACACCAGTTTAACCAGTGACAGTGAGGGCTGACACCAGTTTAACCAGTGACAGTGAGGGCTGACACCAGTTAAACCAGTGACAGTGAGGGCTGACACCAGTTAAACCAGTGAGAGTGAGGGCTGATACCAGTTTAACCAGTGAGAGTGAGGGCTGACACCAGTTTAACCAGTGACAGTGAGGGCTGACACCAGTTAAACCAGTGACAGTGAGGGCTGACACCAGTTAAACCAGTGACAGTGAGGGCTGACACCAGTTAAACCAGTGAGAGTGAGGGCTGATACCAGTTTAACCAGTGAGAGTGAGGGCTGACACCAGTTTAACCAGTGAGAGTGAGGGCTGACACCAGTTTAACCAGTGAGAGTGAGGGCTGACACCACACTCAGGACAGTCAGGTGATGGTCATGGACCTGTGCAGGACTCTGCAGTAGAGACTCGTGGTCGCTGAGTGTCGGCTGAGGGACTAACCACCAGTTCAGCGCTCCGATAACTTAACTGACGTCTCTTCTCGACTTTATCGGACTGGATGGATTAAATCTTTACAGTGAAACGAGTCATTCTGCGCGGAGGTTGTGATGCTGAAAAGAAAGTATCCACTAATTTTTTGACGTCTTGTTCCCGATGTGAGCTGATAGGAAAAAGTTTTTTTGGGCACGATGACATCACGTGACATCACGTGACAGACCCTGCAAACTGCAGCCACTATGAAAATTGACTTCAAACCCGGAGCACTTCCAGAGGGTGTGACGGCGGAAATCTGTGACCGTCATTCAAAAAGAGAAACAGGAAGAGCGACAGGGCGGATTGAAGATGCTAGTTAGCCTGTTAGCTCGTTACCAACTGGTGTTAAAGCAACAGATGATATTTACTAATGAACAACGACTCAAACCATCAGGAAACGTTTCTGTTAAAGAGCTCAGTGACTGAAACAATAATCTGACCTTACGTAACACGTCTGTTTTGGCCTCAGTCCCTCTGGACTCTTTGTTTCATTTCCTTACTTCCGTGTCTCGTCTCGTGCGCCGCGCTCAACCGACCATCACAGTGACTTCACTCACCAGTGAGCTCCACCGGCTCCAACACCCATTCACCCGATGAATCAGCCGAAAAACAGACGACCAGTGCCAACGGTGCAGGAGACACCACAAAAACCAGGTCGCTCACCGACAGCTGACTGTCGGCGTGGCGTGTTAGAGGCCTCCACAGTGACGGTGCAGGGCAGGAGCCGCAGTCTGAATCCAGATCAGCTGATGTCTGGAAACATTTTAATCTCTCACTGCTTCACCTCACAGAGCTGCAGATTTAATCTGCTGCTTCATTTAAACTGAAGCTTTGTTTCCCTCTATTGTTGAACACACACACACACACACACACACACACACACACACACACACACAGCGTCTCTCTGAGTGGGTTTATGGCTGTTTGTTCTGGATGACATCACAGATGACACCATATTAACTCTCTGACAGCAGCTGGAAACAAATCACATGACCAGCCTGCTGCAGTGTTACAGATTGCAGATTAAACACCCACACAGGTGTTTACAGGTGTTGCGGTCGATCGACCGGCTCAAAGCTCTGCAGGAATTCACATGAGCTCGCCAAACTCTGAGCGCTAATCAGAGATTAAACAGCGGACTGAGAGAGACCCACACAGGCCTGTGAGAGGGACACAACAGCATCAGACTCATGTCTGAAAAGACTGTCTGAAGGTTTGAAACACGGTGACACTCGTCCTGACAGCTTCCTGTTTCCTGTGGTCAACATGAAACATGAAATCATCCCATTAACAGTAAAGTTTGTGAATCAGTCACAGAATCTTGAAACAGTTCTGGAGAAAAGTGAGTCACTCTGTGATTAGTCAACATGTCACACCCTCGCCCAGAGGACGCATTTACCAACTCTCCCTGGGATGGGTGGGTTATGGGGGGGGGGCGGTAACCACAGGACCCAACCACTTCCTGTGAAACTAAAAGTGAAGGCAGAGACAAGGAGGCGACAGCTGGACAAGTCTCAAACTGTGTAAGTGTTGATGAGACACTCTGAGTCTCTGTTCTGTCTCAGAGACACATTGTCCACATGTTCATTTTCCATAACCACTTATCCTGTTGGGGGTCATGGGGGTGGAGCCTATCCCAGCTGACACTGGGTGAGAGGCGGGGTTCACCTGGACAGGTCGCCAGACTATCACAGGACTGACACATAGAGACAGACAACCATTCACACTCACATTCACACCTACGGACACTTTAGAGTCACCAATTAACCTGCATGTCTTTGGACTGTGGGAGGAAGCTGGAGCACCTGGAGGAAACCCACGCTGACACAGGGAGAACATGTGGGAGCACCTGGAGGAAACCCACACTGACACGGGGAGAACATGTGGGAGCACCTGGAGGAAACCCACGCTGACACAGGGAGAACATGCGGGAGCACCCGGAGGAAACCCACGCTGACACAGGGAGAACATGCGGGAGCACCCGGAGGAAACCCACACTGACACGGGGAGAACATGTGGGAGCACCTGGAGGAAACCCACGCTGACACGAGGAGAACATGTGGGAGCACCTGGAGGAAACCCACGCTGACACGGGGAGAACATGTGGGAGCACCTGGAGGAAACCCACGCTGACACGGGGAGAACATGTGGGAGCACCTGGAGGAAACCCACGCTGACACGGGGAGAACATGTGGGAGCACCTGGAGGAAACCCACGCTGACACGGGGAGAACATGTGGGAGCACCTGGAGGAAACCCACACTGACACGGGGAGAACATGTGGGAGCACCTGGAGGAAACCCACGCTGACACGGGGAGAACATGTGGGAGCACCTGGAGGAAACCCACGCTGACACGGGGAGAACATGTGGGAGCACCTGGAGGAAACCCACGCTGACACGGGGAGAACATGTGGGAGCACCTGGAGGAAACCCACACTGACACGGGGAGAACTAGTTGGGTCTGTGCAGAGCAGTGCATTCTGGTAGTTGTAGGTTTTCTACCTCTTGAACAAAAGCAAAGCCACAGTCCTGTTCCAGTGTCTCCTCTGGTCATCTGGCTCCAAAGTTAAAAGTATTTACATCTTTTAACTGCACTCTGCGAACAGAAAGGCTCAGAGGAGGATGAACTGTGTCTGACTCCTCCCATCCTCATCACAAACTCTGTTACACTCCCCTCTGACAGGAAGCTGCAGTCCATCAGGACCAAAACCACATGCCACAAAAACACTTTCTTCCCAACTGAAGAAGGTCCTTTACCCCCCCCCCCCCCCCCCACACCAAAGACACTTTCGATTCAACACACTAACACACAACTTTGCCCTCAGCACACAGTGGACGTGTCGCGCTGCAGCTCGTCAACAGACGACCACACAAAGTTTTTGTTACTGACAGATCTGTACTTCCTGCGTCAGCTTCAAATCATGTGCAGACAGCTGCTAATTAAAGTTAATTTCTCACCTTTAGAGTCGATCTCCAGAGCTGTGACTCACCAGGAAGAAGCTTTTTGACCATTGTCTTTATGATGACAGGACTGTGGGTCATTTAGCTCGGGATATTTCTCGAGTCTCTACTCATCCGTTCTTCATCACACATGAAACACAGCAACAGCTACAGAGTTCTGTTTATATGTCCATGGTGAGGAGAGGAGTCGAGCTGCTACAGGAGCTGGTGTGTACAAGTGGGACGACGCGTCCAGGAGCGCCGACACACGTCTAGTCACGTGTAGGGTTGTACACTGACAATATTAGAGGCCTGTTATTTGATGTGAAATGTTCGCTGCTTGTGTGTTTTGGCCTCGAGTGTAAATCTACTTGGTGACAAATCTGATTCTGATTCAGCCCAGTTTTATTGTTCCAGCTGTGAGATATTTCTTTAAGTCCGTCACATGTAAAGCTCTTCTCTCACCGTCTCAGACATGTTTCTGTCTTCATGAAACTCAACCTTAAACTCCTTAAACTGTTTCACTGTTTTGACACTGAGACGATGATGATGATGACGAGCTGCTCAGTGAGGTTAATATTAACGTCCAGATTATTTCTGGTCAGAGTTAGCTCATAGAGGCTGCTGCTGCAGCCGGCTTCACATGAAGGAAATATTAAAGTACAGATGACGTCAGAGACACTGCAGATTGTGTTTGTTTCTCACCTGGAGTGTTGTTGTTGTTGTTTGTCAGGTCTGGACAGGTGGACGTCTGTCGGTGCTGCCAGCGTTTCACCTGCAGCTGCTGCAGCCAGTAAAGCATCAGCTCCTGGGTCACAGCCTGCAGAGGGCAGAGTTACGTTCAGAGGCAACACATGTGACAACACCTGAAGTTACAGGATGAACACTGACTGGCTGTTTCATTTAAAGAACTCTGTCTACTTCAAACATGTATTAATCATTCTTTATAGCAGGTTGTTACGCAACTTAAAAACTGAGACCTTCCCCGACTGTCTCTGTCGTTTATAACGGCCTGTGGACTGACGTCTATGTGAATGAATGAATGAATGAATGAATGAATGATCTTTATTGTCATTGCACATGTTACAGAGCAACGAAATTTGTTTCAGTTTCAGCCCGTCCAAGAGCGGGAGAACTGTGTGTCGGGACTCGGGCCAAATACACAGAGGACTCCAAAGGATGTGACGTTATGCACGCTCCTGAATACCTTACCTCTTTTTAGCTCTGCTACAGCCACGAAGACAACTGACATCACAACTGAATACAGGGTTGGAGGTGGGGCCGTGTTCATCCCTATGAAAGCTGCTCAGTGGCACATGAAGCCAAAAAGTTCAACTGCCGCCTATAAAATTACCCAGATGATCGGCGCTGCCTCCGCACTGTGTGGCCCACAGAGCAAGTTGAGCCAGAGGGCATCACCTGATGGTGTAAGTATACTGGCGACTACAAAGATAGCTTCAAAGCCCGGCACACTTCCTGAGGGCCTGGCTACAGCGCTAACAGTGCGCAATACTAGCTAACATTAGCTAAAAAATAGAGTTCACTAATATAAACAAACAGCCGACACCCACCAACACACAGAGTCCACACATGCTGTGTTACATACATTTTGTAACGGCAGCCCGGTGGAGACTGACCTTCACTTGGCGCCCTGTAGCAACTCAAATTCAGCCAGAGCAAGACCAAGAGGGGTCTGTCCCCGCCCTCTTGATCCGCCCTGAGCCCCCAGCGGATCGGCAAACCTTCTGTTGCTGCCATTATATGGACAAGACCCCACCAGCTTGCTGTGAACTCCACAGCTGGGGTCTGAATTCAGGTTGCCACAACGACTAAGATCCAAGCTGCCGTCCGCTCTCCTCCCAGGGAAGTAGTGTCCTAATGGTGGGGAGTGAGGCGGGGGGTCCACAGGCTGTGCTAGCTCGCTAATTCTTGTCTCATTTGTGGTCAAAAAACAGTAAATCAATCATATTAAGTGCCCCATATCATAATTTCAGTTCCCTTCAGTGCTGAAAAAAAAAAAAGGTCGTCACCGGAAGTGCTAACATGAGAAATATATACTGTGGTTTCAGCTGGCCAATGTTAGCTGACGTTAGCTTGCTGCCAACTAAACACAGCGTCATTTAATTCATCCAGACTTCAGCTGATCTGGCTGGTAAATTAGCTGTTTCGTTGTTTGCAAAGTGTTTTATCAGGTAACGTTATGAAGCAGCCAACACCAGTGTAGCTTTGTTACAGCTAGCTGGCTATCTTAGCTTACTTGTTCGCTAACATTATTGCAAACAAAATACAGTCTGAGTGGATATATCAGTTGGCTAACATGCCAAATTACTTCACCTGTTAACGTGATCCATGATAACAACAAACAGTGTTGATTTATCCAACAATAAATAATGTAACTGTACAATGTGCTTTCTACTGGATCCATACAGGGCAGGCTAACAAGCTAACCATAACCAGAGCTAATGTTAGCCAGCTAGCTGTAACTTAGCTACTCCACATGGATCTGCGGTCGGTAGCTTTGTAACTTCAGCTAATAAAGTAATTTGAAAACAGTCTCGTGTTTGTTTGTTTTGACCGGTGACCAGGTGCTCGCTCATGTTTACGGAGTGTGACATCAGAGCGTGAGTAACAGGACGCTGACTGCAGTTCACTTAACGACCTCAGAGAGGCGTCACTGATAATGAGGGTGTTGTTAAAGTCACATCCAGACCCATTAAAGGTACGGCTGGTTAACAACCAGCTGTTTGAACAGGACCGTCAGGGACTGTCTCCACACAGTGGACAGACTGTCCTACCAGGACTTAATGACCTCCTACCTTGAGTATGAAGGTGCGTTCAGGTGTCTTGATGTGGAAGGTCCCCTTCTCAGCCTTCAGCGGGTATGTGAAGGTGGCGCTGCAGAGCTCTATCCGGCCGAGCGGCGTCACATCCTGCGGCGTGCGGTAGTAGAACAGTTGGTTCCTTTTATCCTCGTAGGTGAACCAGCGCTGTTTCCAGGCCCTCAGGGGCCCCCCCTGCTTCTGCAGGAAGCCGCACAGTTTGGGTTCACCTGGGATAGAGACCAGGGGGCGGGGCTGACCCTGCTCACAGAGCACCTCAGTGAGAGGTGGAGCCTGGACCGGCGGAGCCAGGGCTGAGTCCTCTGTCGGATGAGTCATCGACGGCAGAACCTGAGGAGAAGAAGGAGGAGCCTGCTGGGTGTTCAGGTGAGGAGGAGGGGGAGGAGCCTGCTGGGTGTTCAGGTGGGGAGGAGGAGTGTTGTGGTTCTGCTGGTCTTTGGGTTCAGAGACGGGGAGTTTGACCTCTTTCTGGTTTTGTTTCTCGAAGGTTGAAGTAACAGTTAAATCCTTTAAGGGAGGAGGAGGAGCCTGCTGGGTGTTCAGGTGAGGAGAAGGAGGAGCCTGCTGGGTGTTCAGGTGAGGAGAAGGAGGGGCCTGCTGGGTGTTCAGGTGAGGAGAAGGAGGAGCCTGCTGGGTGTTCAGGTCAGGAGGAGGGTCCTCCTCAGTTCTCTGGTGTTTAGGACACAGATCCTCCTGGGTCTGGTGCTCCTGAGAGTCATCTGGTTTCTGTTCATGTTTTTGGCAGGTAATATCTCCTTTTTGGTCTGTGCACAGAGGACCTGGTTTGGTTGAGGTCTGATCTGGTTCTGGTTCTGGTTGATCTTTTAACGAAGGAGAATCTTTTGTTTTCTGTTTTTCTGTCGGAGGAGAATCTCTCAGTTTTTGTTGCTCTTTAGGACGAAGATTTGGTTTTGGTTTAACTGGTTTGGTTGGAGGAGTCCGGTGTTTATCCGCAGGACTCTGGTTGGTCTTTACAGGACTCTGGTGGGTCTCTGCAGAGCTCTTGTTTTTCGCTGTAGGACTCTGGTGTTTCTTGGCAGGATGCTGGTGCTTCCTTGCAGAACTCTGGTGGGTCTCTGCAGAACCCTGGTCAGTCCCTGCAGACCCCTGGCAGGTCTTTTCTGGACTCTTGCTGGTCTCTACAGGACTCTTGTGGGTCTCTGCCTGGTGAGTCTCTTCTGGACTCCCGTGGGTCTCTGCAGGACTCTGCCGGTTCTCCACAGGACTCTGCCGGTTCTCCACAGGACTCTGGCTGGTCTCTTCTGGACTCTCTTGATCCTGGGACCCAGGCAGACTGACTGACTCTCCTCTGTGCCGGTCGTCCTCCTCTGAAGTTGAGATCCAATCAGCAAGTTCAAGCGTGTCCTCATCAGCGTGGGCAGGAAGTGTGCGAGACGAGGCAGCGCTGGGATTTCCTGCCGAGCAGCTTCCATCCATCCTTCTAAAAAAAGAAAAGAAAACAGAGAGGAGGAGGAGGACGGATGGAGAGAAGGACACGTTTGTGATGTTTGTGAGGACACTGAGAGACATCAGACTGAGCTCTGTGTGGACTCTGATCCTGGATCAGTTTAATGTTAAAATCAGACACTGGTCTGGACTGGTGAGGGATTTCTGTGAGCCATCAGACCACAGTGTGGACACCTCGGACACTGACACACTCAGAAATGATTTCATAACACCAGAATAAACTGACGTAAACTTATTTAATTCCTGAGAACAACAGGTCAGTAACAGCTGTCCTCAGATCAGCTGACTCAGCCTCTCTGTTTACTCCGTCTGGTCCTTCAGGTCGTCTCACTGCTGTTTGTTTATCTGTTTATAACATTGATAAAAAGTCTTCAAGCTCTGTCCTCTGTCTGATTGTCCTCTTAGTTCCTGTTTTAATTTCATAAACTCAGTCGTGTCGTTATATTTAGATCATTACCTGCACGTCTGAGACCTGATGTTGTGTTTTGTTTTGTTTGTTTTTTGTTTATGCTTCTGTGGCGGTGACAGTCGTGGCCGCAGGCATCATGTCTTCGGGTTGTCCATCCCTACGTACATCTGTACATTTGTTTGTCCATTCGTCCCATTCTCGTAAACATATCTCAACAACACCTTGAGGGAATTTCTTAAAGTTTGACACAAACGTCCCCTTCAATGACCTGATTAGATTTTGGTGTTCATAGGTCAAAGATCAAAAATCACTGTGACCTTGCATCTGTTTCATTCTTGGATACTGCTATCTCACAAACACTTTGAGGGAATTTCTTTAAGTTTGACACAAACGTCCACTTGGACTGAGGAATAAAATTTTGTGAATTTTGTGGTCAAAGGTCACAGGTAACTGTGACCTTGCGTCCATCTAATTCTTGTGAACTCAATATCTCCAGAACACCTTAAAGGCATTTCTGTAAATTTGGCACAAACGTCCACTTGGACTCAACGATGTACTGATTCAATTTTGGTGGTCAAAGATCAAAGGTCACTTTGACCAGGCATCTGTCTTACTCTCATGACCTCAATGTCTCCAGAACACCTTGAGGGAATTTCTTGAAATTTGGCACAAACGTCCACTTGGACTCAACGATGTACTGATTCAATTTTGGTGGTCAAAGATCAAAGGTCACTTTGACCAGGCATCTGTCTTACTCTCATGACCTCAATGTCTCCAGAACACCTTGAGGGAATTTCTTGAAATTTGGCACAAACGTTACTTGGAGTCCACGATAAATTAAAGAGATTTTGGTGCTCATAGGTCAAAGATCAAAGGTTACTATGACCCAGCATCTGTTTCATTCTTGTGAACATGATATCTCACAAACACCAAGGAAACGCCCTCTTGGACTGAAGAATAAACTGATTAGATTTTGGTGGTCAAAGGTCACTGTGACCTTGTGTCTGTCTCATTCTCATGAACACAATATTTCTAGACCATCTAAAAAGAATTTCTTTAAATTTGGCACAAACATTCACTTGGAAAGAAGTAAACTGATTAGAATTCTGTGGTCAAAGGTCAAAGGTCAGTGTGACCTCACAAACATGTTTCTGTCCATAACTGTAGAGTTCATACACTAACTCTGACCAAACTGGACACAAATTTCTAACAGGATAAAATAATGAAGGTCGAAAGGTCAAAGGTTGACTGTGACATGTTTTAACGTCATATCTCAGGACATTTGGTCAGATGAACTGGAAGCTGCATGTGATGAAATAATTTACTCTGATGATTTCAGATCAGATCGTTTTCTTTCCTCTGATCTGAAATCAAAACAAAAACTTGACCTCAGTGACCTCAGTGACCTCGGTGACCTCAGTGACCCCTGCTCTCTGATACTGAACTGTTGAACATCTTCTGTTTCAGGAATAATTCACCCAGAGACTGTTTATGAATCAGTGACGACGTGTTTAATCCTCAGCAGAGTCTTACAGAGCAGAGACAACTTTCACTTTCACTTCACTTTATCAGACTGAATCAGTGACATCACTCTGATATCTGATCACTGAATGATGTCATCATAACCTGATAATGACATCACATCATCTCTGTGGAGGACCTGAGTTCTTCTTCTACTGTCAGACTGAACTCAGTGTTCACAGTAATGAGACACAAAGACAGGAAGTGACTGTGACGCCACGCCCTGACACACACACGTCTGTTCTACTGTACATCTGAGGACCTGATTCTAGACCTGAACCATGTCTGGACCTGATTCTAGACCTGAACCATGTCTGGACCTGATTCTAGACCTGAACCACATTTGGACCTGCAAACAGATCTTTGAGGACACTGGAACAAGACAAAATGTCCTCACTATTTGCGATGTCCTTACTTTACAAAAGGTCCTCACTCCGTAAAATGTCCTTGTTCTGTGATGTAAGGTCAAAATGTTCTTGTATAATCTATAACTTTATATATTCAGACATGAACAGAAGCACAAGCTCTATATTCAGGGCCTGTCCACCATCATAATATGAAGCTGGTTCAACACACCCAGGGCATCTTTTCATGATCTGGACTCACTAACCCGTCACAGTGGCCGTCCAGATAAACAGTCTCAACCAGCTCTCAAACAACTCTGGGCTTTTCTCTCCAGTCAGGAGCAGGTTCATGTGAAAGAGGCGGGGCTGTTAATCAGGAACCATGGTAACTACACGTCATCAGAACCATGAATGAAGTACTTCCTGTGATGTGAGATGACACGGTGACGCTCTGTGTTAGAGACTTTAAACAGTCAGTGAAATGTGAATGACAAAAATAAGAAGATGTGAAACAGTAGAAATAATTTTTAAATATTAAAGTAGTCAGAGGCTGTTTCATGTGACGTCAGCACAGACTGAGAGTTTTAGTTTAGTATCTGGATCATCAGAGTAAAGTCAGACTGTTTCTGACTGAGCTGCTGCAGCTATGGTCACAGACTAACAGTGAGGATTATTTATGATTGTGTGTCATGTTAATCTGAGCTGCAGCGATGGAGTCAGACACACTTCATCATCATCATCATCATCATCATCATCATCATCATGTGTTTAATGTTGTAAACGACACGTTAGAAGCTGTTTTAAAACCAGAACAATAAAATGATTCTACTGACATATGAAGACATAAACTCTCTCTGGACTTTAGTCCATGTTGGAGCACGTTTATTTCAGTGATCTGATTGGTCAGAGGTCAGAGGTCAGAGGTCGAGGTGTTGACAGGTGGTGAGCAGCTGATTTATCACAATAAAAAGTGAAACAGCTTCGTTACATCACTGACCTGAGATCAGATCCTGCTGCACAGAGCTCAGGTCACAGAATCTGGATTTCTTGGCTCACTGAGACATTAATATCTGGACCTGTTGTCATAGCAACAAGACCTTTAACCTAAACATGCAGCGGGAAGTTAACAACACTAAACACAAATAAACACTGAGAAATATAAATAAAGTCACGTCTGAAACTTCACCTCCACAGTCAGTGTGACACACACACACACACACACACACACACACACACACACAGTGTCTCAGCGTGTCCTCACCTGTTCAGGAGCACTCCTGAGTGTTTACCTGAAGGGGCGTGGCCTGAACACACCTGGCTGGGTTCGGATCCTGTTTGATTGGCAGACGCAGCAGAAGAAAAACAAAATAAACTCAGTCAGTGTGTGTCACACTCTGTTGTTGTTGTTTACTCCTCCCTCACTTGTTGTTGTTTACCTCCTCTTTCTTTCCTTCTTCTTCTTCTTCTGTGTGTCGTGTCCGCTCCTGCTTTCTGTTCCTCTCTTCCTGCTCCTTCCCTGCAGCCGGTTACACTCCTCTGCTCCTCAAGTCAAGGCACCGCGTCAACACACGCAACTTCCGGGTTTTATTTTAAAAATAAGAGCCGGATGAAGAAAAAAAAGTTAGCGCTCTTAACTTTTCAAAATAAAACCTCAGTAGATGTGATTTATTTTTTTAGGAGACAAAATCTTGAGTGATTGTGCTCAGATATTTTAACTCTTGTACTGACTCTGTCCTCAGCCTGCTGGTCGATGTTGTTTGTTTAGTTTTACTTTAATATTTTTAATATATTCTTTTTACCATAAGAGCACCTGTGATCATCAATATTCTTATTTAAATCTGTCTTTATCTGTTGTTTCTGTGATTTTGTACAGAAATATTTACTCATCTAAAGTAGATTTGATTCTCCCGACTATATGTCAGTATATTTTCACACTTTCAGCCATAATGTGCTCGTTGATGATAAACTGAATTTTTTAAAATGCAGAAAACATGTCTTGTTAAACAGCAGTTAGTTCAAACCAAGGAAGTTGCTAAGACACATCTCACTGAGACTTTAAACTGTCTCACTGCGCTTTCAGAAAAGAAGCCTGAAGACTTCACTGTAGACCTCCAGGTGTGATCATGTGACGTCAGCTGATGTCTTATTTTATATCTTAATTTATTGAACATGTTAAAATCAAACAAACACAAAATATAACTCAAGAGCAATAAAGACAAAAACAAACAGGATCCTCAGCAACAAACGAGCAACTCCAATAATATTGTTCATGTTCATCAGGAGTCAGAAGAAGTTAACCCTTCTCTGATATTAATCACAGAACAGTTGAGTTTGCAGCGTCAGTGTCTGTGACATTTATCAAGACACATTCAACCTTTAGGACGAAACAAGAACAAAACAATCAGAGCAGATGAACCAAACCCATCAAGAAATATCTGCTCAGCTCCAAACTGCTGAGTGTTTTATTCCTGAAGTTTTTTAGTTATTGTCTGATCAGCTGACGTCTCGTCACCAAACACACTGTCTGCAGAATCTAATTTCTCTGGTTACACAATGAACTGAAACACACAGATAAACATACATGAGACAAAACACCTGGTGACATGTGGACGACACGTGTGTGCAGTTTGGCATCAGTTCAGCTGTAAAACTGTTTGTGTTGGTGGAGACAAATGAATCACTGAATAAACAAATCAGACCTGCTGACACTGATCACTGTGGACTGATGAACCTGTGCTCTCTGTATGAACAGCTCCACACTGGAGGTGGTGACGCTGCTCACATGTATGAAGACTGAGTGACATTTTGTTCAGAGCTGAAATCATTCATCAAGTCATCCATCAGTGAAGTCTGCAATATAATTGATTAAAGACTAAATGAGTTTCTCCAGAGTGTCAGATCTTCTGTTTTTGAAGTTTGAAACTGTGATGAAGATTTTACTGTTTCAGATTCCAGAGGCTGAAAGTTGCCTCAACTCTGTCAGGTCGACTGATTCATGAAACTTTGGTTTCTCATTTAAAATAACAAATGTATCTCCCGACACTGTAGTTTGTTTTACGTCACTCAGCTTCACTCTTAAAAGCCCGGCAAAACCAGTGTTTCCATGGAGACGCATCAGCGTGGTCTTAAAATGACGTTAGTTTCAAGCAGACATGTTGGTCTCTGGTGACTGGTTGGAAAAAGAATCCTGTCCCAAACTGAGATGGGTCAGAACCTAAAACCCAAAGATGAGTTAGCATGTTAGCATGTTAGCACTTCCTGTTCCCTGGTGTTGAAGTCAGTGTGTGTTTGGTTGGATATGAGAAATAAGGAGACGTCAGTAAATACCCCACTGTCGGTTTATTCATGTGTCTCTGACAAGATGAGACTACAGAACGCCATCACGCCCAACATGACTTCACAGCCTGGTTGTGGCGGTGACGTTAAGTCGTGTGACCGCGGTGTAGTTTGTTTACGGCCTGGTTGTGGCGGTGACGAAAATCCATAATATAATGTTCTGATTAAGTTGTAATGTGAAAAATATCTCGTTAGATACAAACATTTTCTTGCTGTAATGTGAAACATTGAACAAACACTTTCTGTCGACATGCTGCAGAGAAGTAAAGAGAAAACATCGAGCACTGATTCAAATTTTCCATTTTATTATTTTTCTTAAAAAACAAATATACATAAGAAATGATAAATATAAAAAAGTCAACCCAGAAGAAAAGAAAAAAGTTCTTCAATGTTACAAACAACTTCTTACTGCAGAGAAAAGCTAAACACTAGTGTTACACCTGACAGTTAAACTCATGTGTCAGCCTAAAGTCTTAACTTGTTCTTTTTGCTATGTCGCCGTCCCTCGGTGAAGACTACGAGTCACATCAGAAACAAAACAGAGGCGTCTATCAGAGTTTTAGTGAATCTAACAGCAGATTATTCACACCGTACGAAGATGACGCGCCGTGATAGAGAGCAGAAAAACATGGACATGCAACACGTTCTCCATCAGCTTCTCTCCGACGTCCAACCTTCATCTGACGAGAAATTAAATCATATCAAAACCCATCTGATCGCAGTGAAAGGAGGCTGGAACATACGGGTCAGACCTCTGTTCCCTGTGTCCTATGTTCCAAAGGTCCTATGTGTCCTATGTTCCCTGTGTCCTATGTTCCAAAGGTCCTATGTGTCCTATGTTCCAAAGGTCCTATGTTCCCTGTGTCCTATGTTCCCAAGGTCCTATGTGTCCTATGTTCCCTGTGTCCTATGTTCCCAAGGTCCTATGTGTCCTATGTTCCCTGTGTCCTATGTTCCAAAGGTCCTATGTGTCCTATGTTCCCTGTGTCCTATGTTTCCAAGGTCCTATGTGTCCTATGTTCCAAAGGTCCTATGTTCCCTGTGTCCTATGTGTCCTATGTTCCCTGTGTCCTATGTGTTCTATGTGTCCTATGTTCCCTGTGTCCTATGTTCCCAAGGTCTTATGTTTCGAGTGTCCTATATTTCCAGTGTCCAATGTTTCTAGGGCCCTATGTGTCCTATGTTTGCAGTGTCCTATGTTCTTGACAAAAGGACAACATCAGCAGGCTTTCAGGTGTAAACGAGTGATTTCAGGAAACAAACACTGAACATCTGGCCGAGGGAAAAACATCACGGAGAACAGAGAACCCTTTGAAAGTTGTTCCCTAAAAACATGAAATAAAATAAAATAAAATAAAAATAAAACCCGGCAGACTAAAGGCAGATTATAAAGGACACGTTCTCCACAGTTTGGGACGCTCCAGTCGACACTGCCAATTTTTTTACCACCTGATCAATGTAAACTAATGAGAAGCAGAAATTACTTTTCTCATCAGAAACAACCAACCACAGACAGACAAGCTGATGACATCAGCTGTGATGTCATCTCCTGTACCCTGTGAGTGAGAACATCACAGATCATTCATCCTGTCTGATCTAGTCAACGATTGCTAACGGACCAAGTGATTAAGACGATGTCAGATCAATAATCAGTATGGACGATCTGATTGGAGCGTCCCTCACCTACAGCCCGCCTGTCGTCACCTGCGGCAGGCGGAGCTTCTCCTCTGCGAGCTGATTGATTGGATTTGGTGAATGAAGCAGATTATTGGTCAGCAGGTGACGGAGGAGCTCGAAGGTTTCATTCCAACGGCCTGGATATGTTTTAATAATAATCAATAACGATTAATCAGACGATCGATAACCTCCAGTCTCACTCTCACATTTTACTCTTCGCTGTCTGTTTCAAAGCTCTGAACTCACCGATCACGGATAAATTAATACCATTAAATTTAAGTGAAAACAAAACATGACAAATATTTAAACGTTAATCACCAGAAACGTGGTCACTATCTGACCCAGTCTGCCGCCACTCTAAACACTGAACAATCCTTCAGAATGAGACGAAGAGTCGTTTTAGACGTCGATGTTTTTACAGTTAAACTTTGTAAAACCTGAAGTTCGTCCACGTCCGTCAGCGTTAAGATCCCGATCAGACTGGATTAAATCCAGGTGGAATGAAACTCTTCAGTTCCTGCAGTCAGCAGGTTAATCTGCCCGGCGACAGCGGTCACATGATCCAAACTAAACGTTGTGTAGAAATGAAGCAGGATTTTAAATTTCTATCGATTGCTCCTAAAATTTTTTTTCTTCTCGGGACGTCTGAACATGAATAAATGTGTTAATATCTGAGCTACGACACTGTTCATCTAAAATACTTTACAGCTACTTTAAACCGACGTCAGTGTTGAAGGAACTCCATCTTTAGTGCAATTAGTTAACATGCTCGGAGCATCGCGTCCCGTGACCACTGACTCACTGCATCCACAGGTTAAAACATACATGCTCTTAATATGTCAAAGCTAAATCTCAGTGAGGTCACGAGTTTCTGCACAGAAGGAAACCACATGAAGAGAAATGGTTTCAGTCTAAAACCTCCTCTGAGCAGGTGTTTAGAGGAGCGGCTCTTCAGTTTGTCTCGGCGCCGCTGAAACTCTGACCGGTTTGTCTGTTGGAGTGAAGGAGGTGTTTGGCTGACAGGAGGTGATGATGGGAACAGTCGCAGCCTGAAAACCATCAAACACATCAGCTGCACGTCTCAGGAAACAAACTTTAAAACTGCACACAGAACAACGTTCAGCAGCGTTCTACAGAAACACGTCAGCAGGTCGGTGTTTGGACTTTAGACTCCGTCACATCAGTCCGAGGCTGAATCCAAACGTCCTCCCTGAGAGCTGCTGCGATCGACGACTGACTGACCAGACTCAGAGTGACAGACGTGTTCCTGTCGTCAGTCTGTCGTGAGCTGAGATCTTTGAGCTGCAGGACTCTGAGTGACTGAGTGGAGGCGCTGCATCACATTTATTCACACACCACCAGGTAATGCTTCTCCATAGCATCAGCAGCTGAGGCTCATGGGTAATGTAGTGTTTAGCTGATGAATCAGAAGTGTGAATAATTTAAAGAGCTGATTAGAACACGAACCTGATGATGACATCATTCAGGTGAGTTTCAGTTGCATCAGTCCTTTTTCCAGTGCACTGGATGAAACCACGCCCACTTCCGCATGACGAAAGTGACTGCCAGACATCAAGCCGTGATGATCTCTGCGGCTCACTGGGCGCCCTGTGAAACGGCACCTTTTAACGAAAAACAGAGGCGCTTTCCGCCCTCTGATCCCTCTCCTCACAGACAGGACGCTGATTTTGACGTCCCTCTATCTCATGAATGTACCTCTGACCCTTTTCACACAGAGATGGCGCCACAGAGCTGCTCGAAGCGCCGTCTTTATGCTCTTTTGCAATATTACACAGAACCAAACGACGACGGCAGCATCATGTGGCTCCAGTGTGTGATGTCAGACAGCATGATGACATCACAGAATCAAAAGAGGCGTGACATGTAACCTCTAGTGTGACGTATAACATACGTGTCTGCAGCACTTTATAAACAATAACAATGACATCACATGTCAATAACAATCATTTAGCGTCCCTGTTATATGGCGGCTGATCTCGTCCTCTGCTCGGACTCATTGTTTGAGTTAGCCGCTAAGTGCTAACAGCTGCTGTTCTTCTTCTTTGAGTTAGCTGCTAACTGCTGCTTTTTTAACTTCCTGCGGTGGGTCATACTCATAACACCTCGTCAAAAGGTCACACCTGTCCTGTCAGTTGTCCCTTTAATTCATACACCGATTCGACGCTGTTACTGCGTCTGCTGGCGACTTCAGGGCGAGACAACTCTGCCCCCCCGTCCTGTGACTGTACCTTTTATACAGAACAGCGAGGTGGCGTAACGGCATGAGATTCCCTCCCTGAAGAAGAAGTGTCTTGTTTACATGTGTATGCCTCCCCTCTGTTTGCACCAAAAGTTGCTGGATTAATTTGAGTTGTTAAAAGGAAACTTTGCAGACTTTCAACCAGCTCTGTGTGAGCAGACGAACAGTGCTGTGAGCGCAGGGAGCTCCCTGTCAATCCACCAGCAGAGGTCTGCTAAACACCAGTGGAGCTCCGGGTGTTTGGCCTCCCTCCCGTGCCGTGCAGCCGAGTGCCTAGAGCTCATTTTCCGGTGGAGGTCAGCTTGACCTTTGTCTGCACAAATCGTGACGACGCAGAGCTGGCTGAAATGCAGCAATATTTCCATTTAACTTCCCGTATCACTATGTGCCAAACTACTGTAGCTGTCATATTTGCAGAAACAGACCTAAGCCTAAACCTGACCATTCCAACCAACCAATGCAACAAGTACTAGCCAATCAGAGGGAGAGTAGGGCAGGTCACGTCTCTTCCTATCCTAGGAAACATACATCCAGGGGTGCACTAGCTAGTTAACAACAGTCTCTTTCAGCTGCTGTGGCGAGCAATAAGCTGGCAGCCAATCATCAGGTCTGGGCGTTTGGCAGTCTGCTTTCGTGTTTCATCTCATGTTTTCATCTCCGGATTTTGTTTTAGTCCACCCAAAGAAAGAGTCAACTCGGTAAATCTCCGTGGAAACAAGTGACTCATATTGACTAAAGTGTGCGATGGTTCAGCCTGAAGGTCTGGACGTTTGGATTCAACCTGCAGGGCAACGAGGCAACATGTTGGGCAACCAGGACAGGCAACAGGTCAACCTTACACCTTTCTGATGGTGTTGCCTGTTTACTGCATTTTCTCTGAGCGTTCAGCTGCTTTTTCACAGACTGTGACGTTGACTTGTTGCCCAACCAGTTGCCTGTGTTGGACAGTTGGACAATAACTGATGTCGAACACTGAACCTCAGAAAGTCAACTTCCTGTCTCAGACGATGTGTTCGACATCAAACTTTAAACCTGGAACATGCTGAACAAACAGAAGCAGGAAGACTTGTTGTTGTTGTTGTTGTTGTTGCTGTGGTCACATGATGCAGTTTGTTTTATTGCTGACTGTCTGAACTCAGCTGTCACCTCCGCAGGAAGCTCCACCCACACACTTCTTCTTCTCTGGATTGTAATGCGGATGACGCTTTGACTTGATGGTGAAGAGGAGATCGAACTCTGGGACAGGAAGTTGGATCCAGGTGACTTTTTGTGGAGACGACAACAATCTGACTGTCAAACATCGTCATCACAGATCAGCTGACGGGACGCTGACGCCTGCTTCAAACTCCACATCACAACAAAACATTTTAGCCCCGCCCACCACGGTGAGACTCAACAAACTGCTACGACCTTCAGCGTGAGAGTCACGAGACTTTTCAGCCTGTTTAGTTCACCAATCGTGAATTCAGCAAAATTTTAAATGTTACAAACTAAAATACTCAGTGAGCTGAATGCTAAACATGCTAACGTTTACCATGTTCCCCATCTTAGCTTAGCATGTTAGCATGCTAACAGTAGCTGATTACCAGCAAACAGAGTCCAGCTGAGGCTGATGTGAATGTCGTTAGTTCTGTGGGTGTTTGGTCATAAACCAAAGGACACGTTAAAATGACGTGATGATGGCGCCAGATGGCGTTATTACGGTTCATCCTGAGAGAAACGTGAACGATGAACATTTCATCACAGTCAATCTAACAGACAGAATCACTGTGACGTCGTCCGAACACTTCAGGGTAGAAAACTTATCTGAATCGTGGAACTCTGCAAACTTCTTTATTTCCATTGTCATTTTCAGCCGTGACACCGCGTCCTAACTGGGGGTGATGCGAGTGAACGTCAGCGACTAAATCAGTTTGATCACATTGTTTTCTATCAAACTGTCCTAACTACCTGTGAGCGACGTGATGCAATGAGGCACGCTGTTTGGAGCTGAACTTTTGTCAGACGCCCTGTTTCTATTTTTATTCTGTCACCCGTGTTGGAAGCGTCACTGGACGAGGTACGGCTGATTCACAACGTTTAATGAGGAGTTACCTTCTGATTTTACTACAAAAACATGAATAAGTTGGCGGCTGGCTGGAGGGAGATCGACAGGAAGATGAACGCTTCGGGTATAAACTGTGTGGGATGCTAACAGCTAGCTTGTTTAACAAAATGTAGATGGAGGTATGATGCAGTCTGAGAGCTACAACAATGAGTAGTTACCTGTGATAGTGCTGCTGTGATTATGAATAGTAAGGAAGTACGTACTCTCCCATCTGTTCAGTGGTTACTCTGAGACCACAGCTGATCGGTCTGTGGTTTGTTTACATGACGTGACAGAGTTCAGTATTTAGCAGATCCAGAAAGCGTCCAATGTCACGCAATAGTTTGGCGTTCACATCCTGTTAGGACACAGTGTCACTGTAACATTTAAAGACACAGTATAGATAGATATAGATATTAAACGTGGTGGTCTGACTATCTGATGTTTCTGTTGTGATTTCTTTATGTCCTGTGTTGCTTTGCTAACGTCTTTAACAGATCAAATCTACCAGCACAGAAGCTGAACAACGTCCTGCTGTGGGCGGAGCCGCAGTGAAATGTATCAGTTTAAGTGTACGATATATTTGCAGTATTTTCACCACTGTATGTTACACACTGACCGATCGCTGTAGACCAACTCCCATCTTCTAACATGAATGATTTTAAGCGTCCCCATCAGCGATAGCCGTGGCCGGAGATGTTTTCGGGTTGTCCGACCATCCATCTGTCCCGTTCTCATGAACGCAATGTCTCAAGATCGCCTTGAGGGAGTTTCCTAAACTTTGGCACAAACGTTCAACTTGAGTCAAAGATGACCTGATTAGACATTTGGTCAGATACTGAATTGGTGACTCTAATCTTGAAACTGTGCTGATTGGATAGATCTGCTGTGTGTGAAGCGTCCATGTTCTCACTGACATGGAAAACCAGGTGAGGCAGCGTTTAGTAAACGCCATTCCATTTAATGTACGTGACGCAGGGGCGTTGCTAACCGCTGGTAATTGTGATTCTGTCTCATCGATGTTGAAATGTTTCACAGAGCTGCTCAGAGGCTGAAAAACAACTACTGATCTACGTCAGCTCATGAAGAAGACACAGCCCCGACATCACCGATTATCAGACAACATGTGTCCACTTCATGTTTCCTAGAAACTAAAACATGATGTAACAGCGTGTACTGCCAGCTACAGGAAACATGCTAGCAGATTAGCATTAATGCTACGTTGGCTATCCCCTGTTGGTCACATGACCCTCACCTTACAGGTCGTAGCAGTTTGAGAGACATGGAGTCTGAAACACGGCGTCACTGCGAGCAACACGTCACTACAACCTGAACTGACGTCAACAGCCAATCAGAATCCTGTTCCAGTGACAATCAGATTTTGTTTCTGTGACGACAGCTCTGGTTTACAGCCACGTCAACGTTTTAGCATCAGACCAGGACCAGAACCAACTGCAGGTCGTAAATCCTCCAATGAGCTCTCAGTAACGACGCCAACTAAACTGGTTCAACAGTCAACAGAAACTTCTGAGCTGGAGATTAATTAAAGTTCTGTTGGAAACTTTTTACATTTATAATCATGTTTGTTTTCCAACGTGTTCGGCAGGTTGTTACAAACTGAGACAGTCCTCGGCTGCCTCTAACAACCCGAGGACTGATGTCTACGTGAGAGACGAATTAAACAGATGTGACTTTATGTTTGTTCCTGTGTCGTGCACAGTCAGTCTCCAGTCACAGTGAAGTGGAGCTACAGTCCCAGCTGGACGAGGACATTTAACTGGACTCCTGTCCTTGTCCCAGTCTACAAGCACGGGAGGCCTCAGTATGTGCGACTCCTCTCTGATAGGTGGAGATATGCCCCCTTTCAGCCTGTTAGTATTGGACCTTTTTCCTGTTGACCTATTACGTCACAGACCAAACAATGGACAAACAAGTTAGCTACGGTTAGCTAGCAGCTAACTGGTACCATGGTGGACAACTTTACAGCTCTGTACATTTGGTCCGTCCAAAAAGTCACGGCTCTGGATGTAGATTTCTCCATGTTGTTACCGGCTTCTTCTTCTCTTACACATTTAATGCTAGGAGGATATCTCTGCTCTTTTTAAACGACGCTGTCTGTAAAAATACTAAATTTAATAATTGGATAAACTTCATCATTGAGGTCTGTGAGGTCATAAAAACAACCTGCAGAACATTTAAATAAAAGACGTGCGTTGGCGACACTAACAGTCATCAGACGGATGTTTTACTGGTTAAAGGTTTTATTTGAATAGAAAGTGTGTGTTTCTGCTGTGGTGTTCGTGGACCAATCGCAGACACCGAATGTCAAACCGTCTCTGGTCGGTTTGAGTCTGATCTGATGGATATTTAGTTGTTTATCAATAATCAATCACATGTATTGATCGATCTGCTCGCAGTGCGTCCCGTCAGATCAAACCTGATCAGCTGACCTTTGACCTCTGTCCTCTGACACCAGTCATCCACCAATCAGATGTCCCACCTGTCCAGAGACTCCGCCCCTCTGACGACATCACAGCATTCCTGATCCAACATGGTGTCCAGGTCGTGTCTCCGGAACAAAACCAGTTATAAAAAAAGAAAACGTTGCGTGGCTGTAAAAGTGAACTGAGGAGTGAGCGATGAGTTCAGAGAGACGAGATGCTGTCGTTTTATAAAAAAGGACATCACTACGAAAAAATGCATCAGCCGGTTTAAAATCTGCAGCGCTTCAATATAAAGTGCTTCATTACATTGTTACGTTTTTACAGTTTCTTATTAAAATATTGTTTTCCCTGGAGTGAAACCATAGTAAACATGTTACACGTTGGTAAAAATAAACATTTGGAATGTCTCTTTTCTTTTAAGAAGTCCCATTGGCTGATTTTGGTCAAGCTGAACTCGTCCCCGGAGCCTGAAACAGGAAACGAGGCCACACAGTTAAAACTTTAATGTTCTTCATGATGATCAAACAGACAGGATGGAGGCAGTGACGGGGTGAGGAGGGGGATGGAGGTGAGAGTGAAGCATCATGGGAGTCAGGTGGTGAGGAAGCAGAGCAGAAACCGGTTTACACAACTGGACGTGTGCAGGAAGCTCGGACCCAGCAGACACCTTCAAATACACAACCTCATTCAAACGTCCAGGTCCTGGAAGAGTTTTACAGCACTGAATTTTGTTTCTTACACCCGGGCCACACTGTCTGCGTGAGCAGCGCTGCTCAGGCGTGGCTCAGCTAGAGATTTGGAGTCTTGCCTGTTTTACCGTGTGACGCACACAGTTCAGCAAACACAGACAATAAAAATGGTGTTTTGATAAACACAGTGACATCACACCACCTTTCACTACAGTTTGTAAAGAAACTGTATGAAAATGTTTCTGCTGCAGCAACAGCGCTGTCTGTGTGAACACCACAAGTGTGTGAATCGCAGCAGTTGAGCGAGGTCGCCGTCACACGTTGTTCACACAGGCCTGGGCCACACTGCCCGTGTGAGCAGCATGTGTGTGTTTCAAAACCTCTTGTATTTTGTTTAGGCGCCCCTGTGAACAGGTTAGAGTAGCCACACTGCCCGCGTGAGCAGGGCTGCTCAGGTGTGGAACATCTGCAGATTTGGAGTCTCGCCTATTTTTTCTGTGTGGTACGCATGATGTCTCCAAATGACAAGGTTTCTGTGGACAGAATTCCTTCTTTCTCAACACGAGGCTTTTATTTTGAAATATTGTCATGAATGTGTTGATGATGATGCAGTTGCCTACGAGGATCCATAACTGAGCGGAGTGACGGCTTTTAATTGTGGAAACAGAGTAATTATAGCAACATGTAGCTCTGCAGCGGCAACACATCCTCACTCTGCGTGTGACTGGGTTGCAGGTGCAACACTGTCTGTGTAAACACTGCTCGTGTGTGAGCCACAGCAGTTCAGCGAGTTAGCCATCACGCACTGCTCACGCAGGCAGTGTGGCCTGGGTGTAATTCAGCAGCAGCAGCAGGAGCTTCACCTGTCACTTTAGTGTGATGACCAGAATCAGAAACACAATGTTCATGTAAACACAAACCTGAAGCTTCATCACTAGTGAGTTATCTGATTATCTGCTGAGTCCTTGAAAGCACCACGGTGACAAAATAAGGCCGAACTGATAAAAACACAAACAGCTGCAAAAAAAACTTAAATATAAAAAAAATATAAAGATACAAAAGTAAAAAATAAATTACAAACAAACATAAAGTCAGTGAAGAGTTTGGTCCCTGATGATGAGGAAGAAACAGCTGTGATGATGATGATGAAGGGAATGAGTCAGGTTAGCATGCATCAGTGTTTGTCCAATCAGCATGCTCAGACAGTGTGCATCTGTTAGCATTTGTCTGTTAGCACGTGTCTGTTAGCACGTGTCAGTTAACATGCATCGGTTAGCACGTGTCCGTTAGCACATGTGTTAGCTTGCGGCGGTGACGGCGGCTGATTTCTTGCTAGGTGTGGAGGGGGCGGGGCTTGGCGTGTGCAGCAGGCTGACGAACAGGAAGAGAGTGGAGGTGGGCAGGTAGACGCAGAGGAAGAGGACGACGTCCTCGCTGAGACAGAGGACGAAGTCGCTCTGCTCCGTTAGCACCCAGTCCACCAGCACCCCGACCAGCAGGTAGTACACCTGGAACTCCTGAAGGTCCTCCCACTCCCCCCCGCCTCCGTCCAGGCCCACCCCCACCGCCTCTGACGAGCTCTTCCGCCTGGCCACGCCCCCTCCGCTATCACTCACCATGGGCTTCATCTCCGCCCCCTCTGATACCGCCTCCTTCACCCTGCTCCGCCCACGTTCCACCGCCCGCTCCAACCGCCGGCTGCTCTCCACAAACTCCTGCAGGGGCGGGGTCAGAGAGGAGGGAGGGGTCAGAGGGGAGGGAGGGGTCAGAGACGAGGGATGGGTCAGAGGGCGGGGGCAGTGAGGGGGGAGGGGTCAGAGGGGAGGGAGGGGTCACATTAAAAATTAGAAAGATCAAAAAAACTCCTGCAGTTTTCTACATGATGCTGGGACGCTGAGGGCCCTCTCACACCTTCCTCTTTGGTCCAGACTGTTGGACTTTTCTGTATCATCCAAACTAAAACTACAGGCGTGAAACCTCCTGCTGACCACGACCCGGACCAAACAGCCGAACCCTCGATCCTACCAAGAGAGGTAGTTTCAGTGCGGATCAAACTGAATCACGGCTCGGTTTGTTTCTGGTGTGACAACACTTCTTGGACTGTCTGTTACAGGAAGTTTTGGAAGCCTATCGTGCAGCGATCAGAGGAGTGTAACGCCTCGTGTGTGTGTGTGTGTGTGTGTGTGTGGTTCACTGAGGAGAAATCAGCAGTGAAGCTGTGGTCGTAAATGTTCAGTGTATAATGAGCCGCTGTGTCTGTTTTGAAGCCTCAAGGTCGACGTTTCACTCAACGCCATCTTGGATTTGGAGAAAGAAATTACTAAATTAGGACGAGAGGGTGGAGCTATGGAGGAGCGAGGGGTGGATTTGATGTAGCAACACCTCACAGACGGCCTGTCACTCAAAGAGGCCCCGCCCTTAATTAACGTTTAACTTTCAGCCTTAATAAAATGTAAACAGGTGAGTCGTATGTAAATTCATCGTGAACGTTGAAATTATCTACAGAGACCAAACGGGCTGTAAACATGTTAACATGGCGGCCTATCATGGAGGGTTAGAGACCTGGATACCACTATGTTTTAATAGTTGTTCTAGTTGTTTTATTGTGGAATTTTCTATGTTTTTTTTTTTTTCTTCCCTGTTTAATATGTTGTATTTGTTGCATCTTAATATGTTGTGATTGGCTGCTACCTTGGCCAGGTCTCTCTTGTAAAAGAGATTCTGAATCTCAATGGGACTTCCTGGTTAAATAAAGGTTAAATAAAATAAAAAATACAGCGTTGGGGGCGGGGCCTGTTGCTCAGTGTCACATGAAACCAAAAAGCTCTATTTCCACGGTATGACATGACGCAGACCTTCTGCTCTGTGGGGCCAACAGAGGAGGTGCAGCAGACTTACAGGTGCCGAGCGTGGTCGAGCGGCGAACTTCCACTGGTTGGGCAGCTGACTTCCTGTTTATCGCTCCGCTAAATTGAACAGTGATATAATTATTTAATTATGGATTAATTTTGACTTGTGAAAGTCAAACGATGTTGCTACAGTCAACTGACAGGTCATCACCTCAGCGCTCCTGCTGGCGGCGCAGACGCAAACAGAAAAAAAGCCCTTAAAGGTCGTAGTTGTAGGTCGGCGTGTAACGACATATTGATTCAATATCACTGATACAAAGTGAAACAGCTGAACTCTTGTTAGTCTGGACCAAACGAGGCGTGAACGGGCCCTTAAAGGTTGACAGGAAGTTACTGTCACTGTCCGCCATGATGTCACTGCTGTTCATGAAGGTTATTATCATAATCTGACGTGACATCATCAGTGTGACTTTGTGTTCAGCGTGCCGCTGTCTCACCATCAGAGCTTTGTCCATGAAGAACTCCTTCCCGGGAGTGCCATCGTTGTACTTGGTGTCGATGGCGAAGCAGAGGAAGAGGACGTCCACCACGATCTCAAAGATGGACAGGAAGCAGTGAGCCACCAGGAAGGAGAAGAGACATACGATGATCAGAGGCAGCAGCCACTCAGCGTAATCCCGCTGGTAGTTCAGAAGGAGGACGCCGGCGAACGCCGTCGACGTCACGATCAGGATCTGAGGAAACATTTATACACAACAGGTCAGAGGTCAGACGGGTCTCAGTGCAGGAGAGACTAACACTGTCGCTTCACAGCGAGAGAGCGCCGCGTTCAAACACGCTGCCAGCTGTGGTTTGAAATAAACTCTGCCGCCTGTAGGGGGCGCCAACAGGACCAGGACCAGTTCAGACCAGGTATCTGATCCAGATCCAGCTCACCTTCCCCAGGAAGAGCACAAAGTCTCCAACAGCGTTGATTGTGGCGACGCGCAGAGCGTTTTCCACCAGGATCACGAAAGCGTCACGTGCAGACGTGCAGAAACTGGTGCTGTTGATGGCTGTGGCTGCATATGCATTCTGGGAAATAAAAACACAGGTGAGACGGTCAGGACGGAAACAGGAAGTGGAGTTAAGGAGGAGGGGCGGGTCGTTTGTTACCTGATTGAGATAGTTGAGGCACTTCTCCAAACACCACAGACAGCAGATACACGTCTTCAGCAGACAGCGAGCGCACGCGTTCTCCTGAGACACACGACGACATCATCACGTCATACATCATCAATAATCAGATCAATAATCAGATCAATAATCAGATCCCAGTGAGGTATCCAGGTGAGTCACACTCAGACAGGTGAGTTCAGTCACAGTGGGTGGTGTTAATAAAGTTTTGTACCTTTCCTTTCAGCTGGTTATGGATGTACATGAGGAAGAGTCGGGGGATCTTGACCAGCGTGATGATGAAGGCTCCCTTAGCGACGGTTCCCAGGTGATACCTGACCAGCCTCAGGACTGACGACAGGATCGGGGTCACCGGGAGCCGGTTCTTGTCCCTGAAACACAAAGTCCACATCAGAGACCCTGAGCTGCTGGAGTCCAGTGGACTGACCTGTGTGCAGGTGTGGACTGACCTGTGTGCAGGTGTGGGCTGACCTGTGTGCAGGTTTGAACTGACCTGTGTACAGGTTTGAACTGACCTGTGTACAGGTGTGGACTGTGGACTGACCTGTGTACAGGTGTGGACTGTGGACTGACCTGTGTGCAGGTGTGGACTGATCTGTGTGAAGGTGCGGACTGACCTGTGTACAGGTTTGAACTGACCTGTGTACAGGTGTGGACTGTGGACTGACCTGTGCGCAGGTGTGGACTGACCTGTGTGAAGGTGTGGACTGACCTGTGTACAGGTGTGGACTGACCTGTGTAGAGGTTTGAACTGACCTGTGTACAGGTGTGGACTGACCTGTGTACAGGTGTGGACTGACCTGTGTACAGGTGCTGACTCACCTGGTGAAGTAGTAGGTGACCACGGCCCCGGCCACGGTCATCTGCTGACAGGCCAGGATGAACTCGGTGATCCAGACCAGCCCCACGGCGTGGTACCAGGTCAGGTACTGCAGAGGACCCGTCAGTCTGAACTCTGTCAGACCCGTCTCCTCGTTCTGGACCGGGTTCCCTGCAGAACATGTCACAGGTCAGACCACAATGCAGTTCCCACAATGCTTTGGGCACGTAAACAACATTAACAGCTGTTTATTGACATGTTGATGACTCGACTGACTCGACTGACTCGGCTGTTACTGCCTGTGAATAACTCTGAACAGTTAATCAATAAATAAACGAATCAGCAGCTGATCTGATGATCGATTGTTTCTTTAAGTCGTTAACACATTTTAGTTTCTTCAGGTTTCAGAAGCTGCTCTGACGTCTCGTCCTCCTCTCACTGGAGCCTCAGAAACATCTGATGGGTTTGTTGAATTTTCATTGGTTGGATAAAACCATCGGCGCTGTCAGGTCACGCTGTCAGAGGGAGGAGTCTCAAGAACATACAACACATGTAGGTCAGAGATCTGCGACTTTACTGTCACAGAAGAGGAAGAAAATGTCTGGAGCTGAAAAACGTATTTGAGCTTTATGAGGAAGGGAACAGCGCCGAGGTGTAGAGGAGGGTACACACAGGTACACACAGGTGTATCTACCTGCTCACAGTACACACACCTCTCAGCCAAACAGCCAGTGGAGGACAAAGCACATAACCCCTCCTCCTCCTCAGTAACCATCTACCACCTCTCAGCTTCCATGACATCACTGCCTATTCAGTGTAAATCAGCTGATCAACATGACTGAGGCTCTAAATCAACATTCACTGATTCAGATACTGTATGAGTCCCAAAGGACGAGTCATGTCTACAGCCCCCCCCCCAACAGATGAATATGTTTCACCACAGACTGCTGTGAGCTGATGATGGTTGTTGATGGCTGTCAAAACAAAATGTATCTGTCAGCACAATGTTAAATTCTCCTTTATTTTCAACTGGAGAACGTCAGAGTCACTTTAGCCTCAAACAGTGAAACATGAAAATTCAAATGTTGAAACATAATCCACATCATTTTTGGATATAAAGTCAGAAACTCGTCTGTAATCACTTTTAGTGAGAGGAGTCGCTGCAGTTCAGTGTGATCACCAGCAGAGGGCGGACTGTTCCACATGCTCCGAACAAACGTGTTCCTCAGAATCAGACAAATAAACAAATAAACAAATAAATATATAAATAATAATCACCCGTTTTCTTTGCCTGTCTATGATCTCATTCATTTCAAAGATTTTTTTATACTATAATTTTTCACAGTTTGTGTTTATAATCAAAACATGTCTGGTCTTTATTTCTTTATTACTCCATTTGTATTTATTATTATTACTTGATTATAGGTTAAGTTTATTGTTACAACTACGTTATATTAGTCACTATTAATTTGAATATACTGTTTATTAAATTTGTCTCATTATGTTTATAATGAAGATTTTTTCTGCTTGTTTTTGTTCACATGTATTTTTTCTTTCTTAAAATCTATTTTTTGATGCACAGGCGTAAATGTTTATTTATCTTGCGTGATGTCATTTCACTGAGCATCTTTCAATAAAACTAAACAGCAACAAACTCATCAGCTCAAAGTTCTGATTTAAGACGGAGAAGTTTAAACAGAGTCTGACAGTGATTCAAAGTCTGATCAGCTGATCAGAGACAAACTGAGCTGCTGTACTGATGGTGATGTGTAACTGACCGCTGGTTCCCAGGAAGAGCAGGACCAGGACCCAGTAGATCCAGAAGAGCAGGAGGGCGAGGAAGGTGACGAAGGGCTGCAGGGTGAGGAGGGGGAGGTGGATGAAGACTTTTCCCGCCACGTGGAACAGAGCGATGGTCAGAGCCACTCGTTTCCTCATGAAGAGCATCAGCAGCAGCAGGATGATCTGGATCACACAGGAACAGGAAGTGCGTCAGTGACTGTGAACAGGTCACGTGATGACATCATCACAACATCTCAAACCCAGAGAATCGGCAGGAAACAGCGTCAGAGTTACAGGTTCCTGCCACTGGAGGCAGGTTAGATACAAGACTCTGTTAAAGCCACTCAGGATGAAATTTAAGACAGAACTAGAACCTCCACCCTGTGGTTGTTTGACTCCGCCCACCAGTTCAAATGTCTCCCATTAAACGAAGACAGAACGACACCCTGCTGAAACAAAGAGACATGCTGCTTAATAATCTGATGAATTGATCTCCCTGGATTTAACCTGAGGTGACGAGTCTTGGTGTGATCGTAGATTCAGATCAAAGCTTCAAGTCCCACATTAACAAGGTGACCAAAACACGTCTCCACCTCAGAAACAGAAACAGCTCAGGTACGACCATTTCTAAAAGATGCCGAGAGAACTCAATGACTGTAACTCACTTTTTACTGAGAGACTTCAGCTGATTGAAAACTCTGCAGCTGTGAACCAGAGCCAGGAGGAGAGAGCACATCAGGCCAGTCTGACTTCCTGTTACAGTTACAGTTGATGTTAAGCTCCTCCTCCTTGTATACAGAGCCCTACATGGGCTGGGACCGAGCTACGTCACTAACTCCCGTGTTAACTGTTTGCCTCCAAGAACACTGCGATCACCTGCTGCTGCTTTACTGGAAGAAGATCGTCAGTGACGGCCCAAAGCTATGAACGCATGACCTGCAGATATCAGAGGAGCTGCTCGCTACATATTTTTATCTGTTCACGTTAACGCCCTCTGACTCTGCTCATTCAGCTCTGACACTCTTTTTACGCTTCACGCTGCTGCAGCTCTTTAAATGTTGGATCTAACTTGGTTTTATGAATCAGGTCTGTTTCATGTTCATTACGTCTGTTTTCATGTGAAGCACATGATGCTCATACTGTGAAGAGCTTTGAGCTGCGTTTCTTGTATGAAAGGTGCTGTATAGATGACCTTTGACCTTTGACCTTCATTATTTTATCCTGTCAGACATTTGTGTGAAGTTTGGTCAGAGTCAGTGACTGAATTCTTCAGTTGTGGACAAAAACATGTTTGTGAGGTCACACTGACCTTTGACCTTTGACCACAAAGTTCTTATCAGTTAACTCTTCAGTCCAAGACGACGTCTGTGCCAAATTTATAGAAATTCTCTCACAGTGTTTTTGAGATATCGTGTTCACAAGGATGGGACGTGTGTACGCACACACAGACAGCCTGAACACATCCTCCCTCTGGCTGCAGCTGACGTCGGCGCAGAGACACGACAAAACAAAAATCAACCAACAGGAAACTTAGTGGGGACAGTTTTGCCCAAACGTTTACTGTAACATAAAACATGATGTTTTGGTGCCGTGGTGAAGACGAGGGTGGAACAGAACTAGGAAATATTTGAGTTGAGTTTCTCTCCTTGATTCTCATCGTGCTGAGTTTGAAAATGTTCTTTTGCATAAAACACACAGAGACTTGTTGAATCTCCTTCACTGGTTTCAGCCATGAAATCTTGGTTAAATATCTAAACTCGCTGAATTTGCACATTTCCCCGTGTCGTCCAGGGGACAGAGACAGACAGTGGACCCTCTGAGTGTCCCGGACGGAAACTAAATCTGAGCATTGTTGGCTCTGTTGCTCTGATGTGACGTCATAACGAAGGAAATGATTTAAAGGAAAATACATGTTACCAATATTTTGAGATTTTACAACAGAAGAAGAAAAAGGTTCTGACACCCTGTCTGTCCCCGCATCTGAACATTCAAGACCTTTTAAGACTGATTAAAGACGTTTTAACACCAATCAGTGAATGAGGACAGACAGCACACGTTCTTACAGTGAAGACGGTCGCAGCGACGGCGTAGACGAGCAGCGCCTGTCCGCTGTCTCTGATGGCCTCCTCCTTCACCTCCTCCTTCACTTTAGGCGTGGTGTCGTTCCCGTACAGCCGGTGGTCGATGTAGAGCCACCAGAGGACGCTGGTCCCCGCTGGACAAAGACAGGACAGGGTTCAACACCACAGGGAAACCAGGTTAATGTTTCAGCTGCGTAAACAGGAAGTGACCTCACCGAGGGATCCCAGGACGACCAGCGAGGTGAGGATCCAGACGAGGACGGCCGAGATGTAGCGAATGATCACCATGAGGATCATGGACAGGACTGACAGGAGGACAGAGCGACAGGAGGACAGACAGAAGTATTCATTACAAACCTGATGAATCAGATTACAGATCAAGACATGGTGGAAATGTCAATCCTTCATCATCATCATCATCATCATCACTAACAGGAACTGAACCCACAGAGACTTTAACCCTGAAGAATCACTGATGATGTGAGACTTGTCTCTTTAAGGTTCTCACCCAGAGCGAGCACACACAGGCCGATGATGATCTCTTTACTGGCGGCGACGCCGGCGATCAGTCGGTGCAGAACGCTGTTATCACTCACAAACGTCACCACCGCCTCCGCAAACTTCGCATAGCAGGAAATGTCCACTGGAGTGCAGCGGTTAAAGACCGGCAACGGCTTACTGAGGACGCAAAGAGGTCAGAGGTCAGAAAGGTCAGAGGTCAGAAAGGTCAGAGGTCAGAAAGGTCAGAGGAAGGATGATGATGTGGTGTAGCTAGACGTACCTGGGTGGAACAGGAAGTTTAGGACATTTAGAGAACCTCTCAGGTAGACCGGGATATTTATGACCTGCTAACTCGTAGGAACACAACTCCGAACCTGAAACAGAGAGACAGGTGTGATGACATCATCAGTTTGTTTTTACCTGCTGAAACCAGGTGTGACTGAACAAAAGTCGGAGTGTCTTTACCTTCTCTGACTGACGGTCTCTATGCTAATCTAACATAGCTGTGTCCTCCTGTTTGCAGTCTTTATGCTAAGCTAAGCTAACAGTTGCTGGCTGTAGCTTCACATTAAATGTTGAACTGTTCCCTTAGAGGACACACACACACACACACACACACACACACACACTCAGCAGCCTGACTGTGGACAAAATAATAGAAACGCCTCAGTGACAGAGACGCCTTTCATGAACATGATGTCTGCTGTCATGTTTCAGACAGTGGACACAGTCACAGCGTCCATGATGGAGGACAAACGGAGACGAGTGGCACCAGCTGAACACACAGCTTAATGCTGCCTTTGTTACTGTACTCTGTGTGTGTGTGTGTGTGTGTGTGCACGGTACTGTACACTGACAGTGTGTCAGGTCACACGTCTGCAGACATTAAATCATCGCCATGACGTGACGGCGAGAACCATCGGTCCGTCCAGTTCGACCCGCTGCAGACCCGTCTCAGTACAGGGAGGAGAACCCTTTACTGTCCTGCTGTTAGCCCTCTGCTAACTGAAGCTAAAGGCTAACACCTGCAGCTTCATGTTTCTGTAGCTAACGTTAGCTAGAGCCTCGAACACAGTGTGTCCTCCGCCTCACTCCCCGCCGCTACAGGCCACCTCACAGGGAGGAGAGCAGGCAGCAGCTCCAGAGATCAAACCCCAGCTCAGAGGACGGACAGCCCCGACTCCTCGGCACATCAGCAAACTTTCTGTTGCTGCTGTTACACAGGTCAGACCAAACACTGCTGCTGTGACACCTGACGCTGCTGCTGTGACACCTGACGCTGCTGCTGTGACACCTGACGCTGCTGCTGTGACACCTGACGCTGCTGCTGTGACACCCAACACTGGGGGGAGTTGATGTGGCCAAATTTGAGCCGCCAACTAAAGGTTCGTCTGCAGAGCTGCCACTCACTCTCCTCCTGGTGAAACAGTCGACAGCGGCGGGGAGTGAGGCGAAGGGAGCGTGGGGCAGCTAGCAGCTTATTCTTGTACGTACGTACGTATGTACTGTATGTAGCACGTGCATGTGTTCATGGTCACCTGGTGGGAGGAGCTACGTACAGACAGAGAGAGCTGCAGGATGAGGGTGTGTTTTTAAATTCTGCTTTAAAGGAACGAACACTGATGTTTTTATGTAACAAACACTTGATTATAATTTAACTAAATATTACGTCCCGACAGACGTGAACTTTTAAATTCACTTAAAATATTTTTATTAAACTAAAACAGTAAAATTAAACACTGTAGATAAACAAATGTTCCTGGTCAGCCCCAGTGTGAGCAGGGTTTAACCCCAGCCTGTTCAGATGAGTCATGTGACCTACTGAGGTGAGTCATGTGACCTGTGACTCACCGTTGAGCATGGCGAACCTCTTGAGGTCCTGGTAGGTCTTGAGCTCCTCGCTGGGACACAGAGACACACACAGAGCCATGGACTTTATCTTCCTCTGCACGATGTCAATGTTACAGGGATCCAGGAAGAAGACGAACCTGCGGGACACACAGAGGACAGGAAGTCACTGAAGGTCACTGAAGGTCACTGAGGGGTCACTGGAGGTCTGAGGCCTCGGTGCATTCAGGGCCCCTGGAAGTCTGAGGCCTCGGTGCATTCAGGGCCCCTGGAGGTCTAAAGCCTCGGTGCATTCAGGGCCCCTGGAGGTCTGAGGCCTCGGTGCATTCAGGGCCCCTGGAGGTCTGAGGCCTCGGTGCATTCAGGGCCCCTGGAGAATGCCAGAATGTGGATGTGGGAGCAAACAAAGACTCTGCAGTGAAAAACCTCCACATTCTTTTTCTCCTACAACAACAACAATCTGTGATCAGCTGATACACACCTTCTGCCAACACACACACACACACACACACACACACACACGCGCACACACACACACACACACACACACACACACACACACACACACACGCGCGCGCGCGCGCACACACACACACACAGAGGTCACCTGTGTGAACTCTTTGATGTCAGAAACAGATTCTCGTGGTCACATGTCTAAATGTTTCAGCTGAGGTGATTTTAAAAACACAGACTGTGTTATATAAACTGCACCATGTTTATATTACATGTTCACACTCACATTAACACCTACGGACAATTTAGAGTCACCAATTAACCTGCATGTCTTTGGACTGTGGGAGGAAGCTGGAGCACCTGGAGGAAACCCACGCTGACACGGGGAGAACATGCAGACTCCACACAGAAGGGCCCTCTTGCTGTGAGGCGACAGTGCTAACCACCACACCACCATGCTGCCCCCTGATATAAATATTTATCACGATGTGTTGTGTTCCATCACAGATGATAAACATCGTACTCACTGTTCTCTGTTTCAGATGGTTCTGTACAGTCAGGAACAACGAGCCGTTATTCATTCATTAAACTTCCAAACTTCTCGACAATAAAACTCTTCAGTCATTTAAACCCCAGTAACCACGGCACATGCTCAGTGCGTCTCCTCTGTCAGACCTCATGTTCATACTGATGTTGGCAGGACTGGGTTCAGGTGTTATTCTGCTTTAATGTGGAGTGAAGTGAAAACTGTCCTCAGAGCTGAGTCTAACGTTCCTCTTTTAAAGAGATTTTAAAGCTTTATTATTTGATGTAGTTCAGTTGTTTCTGGTTTTTGTTCTCAGGTCTCTCTCAGAACTCAGTAACTAAAACACTAGTTGACATAGTGTGGTTTATATTTACAGTAAACAGACTGGATGAGACTTTTGATTTTAAAAAGACAGTTTACATGGTATCAGGAGTTTTTTCAATAACCTGACAGCAGACGGCTCGTTCCACAGAACCATCTGAGAAACCGTCACCATGAACTGTTTGTTGAAGGTAAAAAATACTGTCAGGTGATTGGATGAAGCATCTGTTCATCACCATCTATCACTGGATGCCTTCAGCCAATCAGATGAACCTGTGGACCAGCAGAGTAAATGAACCTCTCTGTTAGGAGTACATCTCCTCCATCATGAAATGACTTCAGTGTCAGACTTTGCTCGTCTTTCAAAGAATGAAGTCTCCAGTTCTGATGAAACAGACGTGACTGCAGCGTCCACGCTAACCTCTGTAAGAGACTCCACTCTGAACCAACAGTCGCCTCTCTGTGTCGTCTCACACACCTAAACCCCGCCTACAGCTGCCAGCAGCTCCTCAGAGGACACTGATTGGTCCAAACCACACAGACGCACTACCTGAGGCCTGACAAGATGGATTCTCTCGTGACATCATGACATCACAGGAGGTATGTCTACCTCAGCAGTGCAGCAGCAGTACACAGTGCAGGAGACATATGAACCTACTTTCTGTCGGTGTGGTCGAGGCCGCTCAGCCGGACGCCTTCGATCTGCTCGTTGCGTTGACCACACGTGTTGCCGTAGCTGTCGTATCCAAAAACAAGGCGAGCGGCGCCGCCTGTGACGATGGTGAAGCCGCAGATGCTGCCCTGCAGGACACAGACGCCATTACTGTGAGATGTGTCAGAGGTTTTAATGAGATATTAAAGAGATATGACTATAAACATGTAAATGTTATCAGAGTTTAAAAGGAGACATTTAAAACATTAAGACATATATCAGAGTTATTAAGGCAATATTACAGAGACTATATAAATATACATGCTAACAGTGATATTAGGCAGATGTTAATTTATATATTAGTTATGAGAGATATGAGTATATAAACATACGATATCTGAGTTATTTTGGAGATACTAAGAGATATGAGGTTATGAACATAACATGCTACCAGAGTTATTTAGGAAATATCAAAGAGATATTGAGGAGATATTACTTTAAATGTATAAAGATATTTATCAGAATCAGGAAAGAGATATGACAACATAAACACATGTTATCAGAGATATTATCAGAGATATGAATATATGAACAGACGTTATTGAAGATATTAAAGAGATATGACTATATAAACATGTTATTAGAGATATTGACGAGATATGACAACATAAACAGATGTTATTAGAGATATTAAAGATATATGAATATATAAACAGATGTTATTAGAGATATTGACGAGATATGACAATATAAACAGATGTTATTAGAGATATTAAAGATATATGACTATATAAACATGTTATTAGAGATATTGACGAGATATGACAACATAAACAGATGTTATTAGAGATATTAAAGATATATGAATATATAAACAGATGTTATTAGAGATATTGACGAGATATGACAATATAAACAGATGTTATTAGAGATATTAAAGATATATGACTATATAAACATGTTATTAGAGATATTGACGAGATATGACAACATAAACAGATGTTATTAGAGATATTAAAGATATATGAATATATAAACAGATGTTATTAGAGATATTGACGAGATATGACAATATAAACAGATGTTATTAGAGATATTAAAGATATATGACTATATAAACATGTTATTAGGGATATTGAAGAGATATGATGATATAAACATGTTATTAGAGATATTGACGAGATATGACAACATAAACAGATGTTATTAGAGATATTAAAGATATATGAATATATAAACAGATGTTATTAGAGATATTGACGAGATATGACAATATAAACATGTTATTAGAGATATTGACGAGATATGACAACATAAACAGATGTTATTAGAGATATTAAAGATATATGAATATATAAACAAACGATCAACAAAATGATCATATTAACATGTTATCACAGATATATGACCATATAAACATGTGTTATTTGATATATGATAATATAAAGAATTCATATAACCATATAAACATGTTATCAGAGGTATATGATCATATAAACATGTGTTATGACCATATTAACATGTGCCATTAGAGATGTATGACCATATAAACATTTGTTGTGACCATAAAAAGATTTGATATGATCATACAAACGTGTTATCATGGATATATGACCATATAAACATGTGTTATCACAGATACAGTACAGGCCAAAAGTTTGGACACACCTTCTCATTCAATGCGTTTTCTTTATTTTCATGACTATTTACATTGTAGATTCTCACTGAAGGCATCAAAACTATGAATGAACACATGTGGAGTTATGTACTTAACAAAAAAAGCTGAAATAACTGAAAACATGTTTTATATTCTAGTTTCTTCAAAATAGCCACCCTTTGCTCTGATTACTGCTTTGCACACTCTTGGCATTCTCTCCATGAGCTTCAAGAGGTAGTCACCTGAAATGGTTTTCCAACAGTCTTGAAGGAGTTCCCAGAGGTGTTTAGCACTTGTTGGTCCCTTTGCCTTCACTCTGCGGTCCAGCTCACCCCAAACCATCTTGATTGGGTTCAGGTCCGGTGACTGTGGAGGCCAGGTCATCTGCCGCAGCACTCCATCACTCTCCTTCTTGGTCAAATAGCCCTTACACAGCCTGGAGGTGTGTTTGGGGTCATTGTCCTGTTGAAAAATAAATGATCGTCCAACTAAACGCAAACCGGATGGGATGGCATGTTGCTGCAGGATGCTGTGGTGGCCATGCTGGTTCAGTGTGCCTTCAATTTTGAATAAATCCCCAACAGTGTCACCAGCAAAACACCCCCACACCATCACACCTCCTCCTCCATGCTTCACAGTGGGAACCAGGCATGTGGAATCCATCCGTTCACCTTTTCTGCGTCTCACAAAGACACGGCGGTTGGAACCAAAGATCTCAAATTTGGACTCATCATCAGACCAAAGCACAGATTTCCACTGGTCTAATGTCCATTCCTTGTGTTTCTTGGCCCAAACAAATCTCTTCTGCTTGTTGCCTCTCCTTAGCAGTGGTTTCCTAGCAGCTATTTGACCATGAAGGCCTGATTCGCGCAGTCTCCTCTTAACAGTTGTTCTAGAGATGGGTCTGCTGCTAGAACTCTGTGTGGCATTCATCTGGTCTCTGATCTGAGCTGCTGTTAACTTGTGATTTCTGAGGCTGGTGACTCGGATGAACTTATCCTCAGAAGCAGAGGTGACTCTTGGTCTTCCTTTCCTGGGTCGGTCCTCATGTGTGCCAGTTTCGTTGTAGCGCTTGATGGTTTTTGCGACTCCACTTGGGGACACATTTAAAGTTTTTGCAATTTTCCGGACTGACTGACCTTCATTTCTTAAAGTAATGATGGCCACTGGTTTTTCTTTAGTTAGCTGATTGGTTCTTGCCATAATATGAATTTTAACAGTTGTCCAATAGGGCTGTCGGCTGTGTATTAACCTGACTTCTGCACAACACAACTGATGGTCCCAACCCCATTGATAAAGCAAGAAATTCCACTAATTAACCCTGATAAGGCACACCTGTGAAGTGAAAACCATTTCAGGTGACTACCTCTTGAAGCTCATGGAGAGAATGCCAAGAGTGTGCAAAGCAGTAATCAGAGCAAAGGGTGGCTATTTTGAAGAAACTAGAATATAAAACATGTTTTCAGTTATTTCAGCTTTTTTTGTTAAGTACATAACTCCACATGTGTTCATTCATAGTTTTGATGCCTTCAGTGAGAATCTACAATGTAAATAGTCATGAAAATAAAGAAAACGCATTGAATGAGAAGGTGTGTCCAAACTTTTGGCCTGTACTGTATATGATCATATAAACATGTGTTGTCACAGATGTGTGTTCATATAAACATGTGTTGTCACAGATATATGATCATATAAACATGTGTTATCACAGATATGTGATCATATAAACATGTGTTGTCACAGATATATGATCATATAAACATGTGTTGTCACAGATATGTGACCATATAAACATGTGTTGTCACAGATATATGATCATATAAACATGTGTTGTCACAGATATATGATCATATAAACATGTGTTATCACAGATATGTGACCATATAAACATGTGTTGTCACAGATATATGATCATATAAACATGTGTTGTCACAGATATGTGACCATATAAACATGTGTTGTCACAGATATATGATCATATAAACATGTGTTATCAGATATGTGATCATATAAACATGTGTTGTCACAGATATGTGACCATATAAACATGTGTTGTCACAGATATATGATCATATAAACCTGTGTTATCAGATATATGATCATATAAACATGTGTTATCAGATTTATGATCATATAAACATGTGTTGTCACAGATATATGATCATATAAACATGTGTTGTCACAGATATATGATCATATAAACATGTGTTATCAGATATGTAATCATATAAACATGTGTTATCAGATATATGACCATATAAACATGTGTTGTCACAGATATATGATCATATAAACATGTGTTGTCACAGATATATGATCATATAAACATGTGTTATCAGATATGTGATCATATAAACATGTGTTGTCACAGATATGTGACCATATAAACATGTGTTGTCACAGATATATGATCATATAAACATGTGTTATCAGATATATGATCATATAAACATGTGTTATCAGATATATGACCATATAAACATGTGTTGTCACAGATATGTGACCATATAAACATGTGTTGTCACAGATATATGACCATATAAACATGTGTTATCACAGATATATGACCATATAAACATGTGTTGTCACAGATATATGATCATATAAACATGTGTTATCACAGATATATGATCATATAAACATGTGTTATCAGATATATGATCATATAAACATGTGTTATCAGATATATGATCATATAAACATGTGTTGTCACAGATATATGATCATATAAACGTGTTGTCACAGATATATGATCATATAAACATGTGTTATCAGATATATGTTCATATAAACATGTGTTGTCACAGATATATGATCATATAAACATGTGTTATCACAGATATATGATCATATAAACATGTGTTATCAGATATATGATCATATAAACATGTGTTATCAGATATATGATCATATAAACATGTGTTGTCACAGATATGTGACCATATAAACATGTGTTGTCACAGATATGTGATCATATAAACATGTGTTATCAGATATATGATGATATAAACATGTGTTGTCACAGATATATGATCATATAAACATGTGTTGTCACAGATATATGACCATATAAACATGTGTTGTCACAGATATATGTTCATATAAACATGTGTTGTCACAGATATATGATCATATAAACATGTGTTGTCACAGATATATGACCATATAAACATGTGTTGTCACAGATATATGATCATATAAACATGTGTTGTCACAGATGTGTGTTCACATAAACATGTGTTGTCACAGATATATGATCATATAAACATGTGTTGTCACAGATATATGACCATATAAACATGTGTTGTCACAGATGTGTGTTCACATAAACATGTGTTGTCACAGATGTGTGTTCATATAAACATGTGTTGTCACAGATATATGATCATATAAACATGTGTTGTCACAGATGTGTGTTCATATAAACATGTGTTGTCACAGATATATGATCATATAAACATGTGTTGTCACAGATGTGTGTTCATATAAACATGTGTTGTCACAGATATATGATCATATAAACATGTGTTGTCACAGATATATGATCATATAAACATGTGTTGTCACAGATATATGATCATATAAACATGTGTTGTCACAGATGTGTGTTCATATAAACATGTGTTGTCACAGATATATGATCATATAAACATGTGTTGTCACAGATGTGTGTTCATATAAACATGTGTTGTCACAGATATATGATCACATAAACATGTGTTGTCACAGATATATGATCATATAAACATGTGTTGTCACAGATATATGATCATATAAACATGTGTTGTCACAGATATATGATCATATAAACATGTGTTGTCACAGATGTGTGTTCACATAAACATGTGTTGTCACAGATATATGATCATATAAACATGTGTTGTCACAGATATATGATCATATAAACATGTGTTATCACAGATATGTGACCATATAAACATGTGTTGTCACAGATATATGATCATATAAACATGTGTTGTCACAGATATGTGACCATATAAACATGTGTTGTCACAGATATATGATCATATAAACATGTGTTGTCACAGATGTGTGATCATATAAACATGTGTTGTCACAGATATATGATCATATAAACATGTGTTGTCACAGATATATGATCATATAAACATGTGTTGTTACAGATATATGATCATATAAACATGTGTTGTCACAGATGTGTGATCATATAAACATGTGTTGTCACAGATATATGATCATATAAACATGTGTTGTCACAGATATATGATCATATAAACATGTGTTGTCACAGATATATGTTCATATAAACATGTGTTGTCACAGATGTGTGTTCATATAAACATGTGTTGTCACAGATATATGTTCATATAAACGTGTTGTCACAGATGTGTGTTCACATAAACATGTGTTGTCACAGATATATGTTCATATAAACATGTGTTGTCACAGATATATGATCACATAAACGTGTTGTCACAGATATTTGATCATATAAACATGTGTTGTCACAGATATATGATCATATAAACATGTGTTGTCACAGATGTGTGTTCACATAAACATGTGTTGTCACAGATATATGATCATATAAACGTGTTGTCACAGATGTGTGTTCATATAAACATGTGTTGTCACAGATATATGATCATATAAACATGTGTTGTCACAGATATATGTTCATATAAACATGTGTTGTCACAGATATATGATCATATAAACATGTGTTGTCACAGATGTGTGTTCACATAAACATGTGTTGTCACAGATATATGATCATATAAACATGTGTTGTCACAGATATATGATCATATAAACATGTGTTGTCACAGATATATGATCATATAAACATGTGTTGTCACAGATGTGTGTTCACATAAACATGTGTTGTCACAGATATATGTTCATATAAACATGTGTTGTCACAGATGTGTGTTCATATAAACGTGTTGTCACAGATATATGATCATATAAACATGTGTTGTCACAGATATATGATCATATAAACATGTGTTGTCACAGATGTGTGTTCACATAAACATGTGTTGTCACAGATATATGATCATATAAACATGTGTTGTCACAGATATATGATCATATAAACATGTGTTGTCACAGATATATGATCATATAAACATGTGTTGTCACAGATGTGTGTTCATATAAACATGTGTTGTCACAGATATATGATCATATAAACATGTGTTGTCACAGATATATGATCATATAAACGTGTTGTCACAGATATATGTTCATATAAACATGTGTTGTCACAGATGTGTGTTCATATAAACATGTGTTGTCACAGATATATGTTCATATAAACATGTGTTGTCACAGATGTGTGTTCACATAAACATGTGTTGTCACAGATATATGTTCATATAAACATGTGTTGTCACAGATATATGATCACATAAACATGTGTTGTCACAGATATATGATCATATAAACATGTGTTGTCACAGATATTTGATCATATAAACATGTGTTGTCACAGATATATGTTCATATAAACATGTGTTGTCACAGATATATGATCATATAAACATGAGTTGTCACAGATATATGTTCATATAAACATGTGTTGTCACAGATATATGATCATATAAACATGTGTTGTCACAGATATATGATCATATAAACATGTGTTGTTACAGATATATGTTCATATAAACATGTGTTATCAGATATATGATCATATAAACATGTGTTGTCACAGATATATGATCATATAAACATGTGTTGTCAGATATATGACCATATAAACATGTGTTGTCACAGATATATGTTCATATAAACATGTGTTGTCACAGATATATGTTCATATAAACATGTGTTGTCACAGATATATGTTCATATAAACATGTGTTGTCACAGATATATGATCACATAAACATGTGTTGTCACAGATATATGATCATATAAACATGTGTTGTCACAGATATATGATCACATAAACATGTGTTGTCACAGATATATGTTCATATAAACATGTGTTATCACAGATGTGTGTTCATATAAACATGTGTTGTTACAGATATATGTTCATATAAACATGTGTTATCACAGATGTGTGTTCATATAAACGTGTTGTCACAGATATATGATCATATAAACATGTGTTGTCACAGATATATGACCATATAAACATGTGTTGTCACAGATACATGATCATATAAACATGTGTTGTCACAGATGTGTGTTCACATAAACATGTGTTGTCACAGATATATGATCATATAAACATGTGTTGTCACAGATATATGACCATATAAACATGTGTTGTCACAGATGTGTGACCATATAAACATGTGTTGTCACAGATATATGATCATATAAACATGTGTTGTCACAGATGTGTGATCATATAAACATGTGTTGTCACAGATATATGATCATATAAACATGTGTTGTCACAGATATATGATCATATAAACATGTGTTGTTACAGATATATGATCATATAAACATGTGTTGTCACAGATGTGTGATCATATAAACATGTGTTGTCACAGATATATGATCATATAAACATGTGTTGTCACAGATATATGATCATATAAACATGTGTTGTCACAGATATATGTTCATATAAACATGTGTTGTCACAGATGTGTGTTCATATAAACATGTGTTGTCACAGATATATGTTCATATAAACGTGTTGTCACAGATGTGTGTTCACATAAACATGTGTTGTCACAGATATATGTTCATATAAACGTGTTGTCACAGATATATGATCACATAAACGTGTTGTCACAGATATTTGATCATATAAACATGTGTTGTCACAGATATATGATCATATAAACATGTGTTGTCACAGATGTGTGTTCACATAAACATGTGTTGTCACAGATATATGATCATATAAACGTGTTGTCACAGATGTGTGTTCATATAAACATGTGTTGTCACAGATATATGATCATATAAACATGTGTTGTCACAGATATATGTTCATATAAACATGTGTTGTCACAGATATATGATCATATAAACATGTGTTGTCACAGATGTGTGTTCACATAAACATGTGTTGTCACAGATATATGATCATATAAACATGTGTTGTCACAGATATATGATCATATAAACATGTGTTGTCACAGATATATGATCATATAAACATGTGTTGTCACAGATGTGTGTTCACATAAACATGTGTTGTCACAGATATATGTTCATATAAACATGTGTTGTCACAGATGTGTGTTCATATAAACGTGTTGTCACAGATATATGATCATATAAACATGTGTTGTCACAGATATATGATCATATAAACATGTGTTGTCACAGATGTGTGTTCACATAAACATGTGTTGTCACAGATATATGATCATATAAACATGTGTTGTCACAGATATATGATCATATAAACATGTGTTGTCACAGATATATGATCATATAAACATGTGTTGTCACAGATGTGTGTTCATATAAACATGTGTTGTCACAGATATATGATCATATAAACATGTGTTGTCACAGATATATGATCATATAAACGTGTTGTCACAGATATATGTTCATATAAACATGTGTTGTCACAGATGTGTGTTCATATAAACATGTGTTGTCACAGATATATGTTCATATAAACATGTGTTGTCACAGATGTGTGTTCACATAAACATGTGTTGTCACAGATATATGTTCATATAAACATGTGTTGTCACAGATATATGATCACATAAACATGTGTTGTCACAGATATATGATCATATAAACATGTGTTGTCACAGATATTTGATCATATAAACATGTGTTGTCACAGATATATGTTCATATAAACATGTGTTGTCACAGATATATGATCATATAAACATGAGTTGTCACAGATATATGTTCATATAAACATGTGTTGTCACAGATATATGATCATATAAACATGTGTTGTCACAGATATATGATCATATAAACATGTGTTGTTACAGATATATGTTCATATAAACATGTGTTATCAGATATATGATCATATAAACATGTGTTGTCACAGATATATGATCATATAAACATGTGTTGTCAGATATATGACCATATAAACATGTGTTGTCACAGATATATGTTCATATAAACATGTGTTGTCACAGATATATGATCATATAAACATGTGTTGTCACAGATATATGATCATATAAACATGTGTTGTTACAGATATATGTTCATATAAACATGTGTTATCAGATATATGATCATATAAACATGTGTTGTCACAGATATATGATCATATAAACATGTGTTGTCAGATATATGACCATATAAACATGTGTTGTCACAGATATATGATCATATAAACATGTGTTGTCAGATATATGACCATATAAACATGTGTTGTCACAGATATATGATCATATAAACATGTGTTGTCACAGATATATGATCATATAAACATGTGTTGTCAGATATATGATCATATAAACATGTGTTATCAGATATATGATCATATAAACATGTGTTGTCACAGATATATGACCATATAAACATGTGTTGTCACAGATATATGTTCATATAAACATGTGTTGTCACAGATATATGTTCATATAAACATGTGTTGTCACAGATATATGTTCATATAAACATGTGTTGTCACAGATATATGATCACATAAACATGTGTTGTCACAGATATATGATCACATAAACATGTGTTGTCACAGATATATGATCACATAAACATGTGTTGTCACAGATATATGTTCATATAAACATGTGTTATCACAGATGTGTGTTCATATAAACATGTGTTGTTACAGATATATGTTCATATAAACATGTGTTATCACAGATGTGTGTTCATATAAACGTGTTGTCACAGATATATGATCATATAAACATGTGTTGTCACAGATATATGACCATATAAACATGTGTTGTCACAGATACATGATCATATAAACATGTGTTGTCACAGATGTGTGTTCACATAAACATGTGTGGTGTGAGAGCGAGGCTCTGGGTGGTTACCATGCCGACGCAGAAGACGGTGAAGAGCAGGAACCAGGGCAGGTCGGTGCAGCTCCGGTCCTCCAGTGGTCTCCATTCTCTCTTTGTCCTCTGAAACACACACACAAACACACACACGGTCACACCGGGAGCGGAGCCGGGCCTGCAGCACCGGGCCGGGTCCGGTCCAGCCCTCGGGCCCGGTCCTCATCACCAGTCAGCCCACACACAGCTCCATGTTGAACCGGAGCGGAGCAGCAGAGAGCTGAGCGGTGACACGACGGTCCCGATACCAGGCCCCGGTAACCCGCCTGTCCCCGGGAGGAGCTAATTGGATTACAGCTCCTGGCTCTAATCCCAGCTCGGCCCTCTCCGCTCCCCGGGACCGGTTTCCCTTTCACGGTGACAAAATAAACACGCACCGGTGCTCTGCTGAAGGGCACCGAGGGGGTGGAGGAGGGGGAGGACGGTACCGGGCCGGGCCGAGCCGGACCGGCCGCTCTTACCTCCGTGCTACCGCAGCATCCCATTGCAGTCAGGGTGGACGTGCCCGGAGCCTCACGGAGCCTCACGGAGCCTCACGGAGCTTCACGGAGCTTCAGCTCAGCAGCAGCGGGGTCTGGAAACCGACAGGCGGGGGAAGAGACGGACAGCCCCGCGCGCTCTGCCTGCATGCACTCACTGCGCAGCGGCGCGATCCCGGAGGCCGAGCCCGGAGCGGAGACGGTCCCGACGGTCAGACGGAGCGGTCCGGCCCGCTGAGCATGCTACTGTCGGTGCCTCCTCCGGTTACCGTACCGAGCGGGGATTAACGGCCGAGGATTTCTCCGCCACACTTCCTGGTGGGCCGTCAGGTGCAGCGGCCATTCATCTCATTGCGCATGCGCAATTCGTGCTCGTGCCGGAGCGGAGCAGCTGAACAACAAACCGGAGCTGCAGGTGTAATACCCGGAGTGACCACTGAGTGGAGGCTGACGGCAGGGTGGCGCTGTTTCCTCCTCAAAGACAAACAATTAACAACGGGCGGGTTTGTAGATTTAGTTTCTGTAGTTTTCTTTCGTTTATTTGTAGTTTGTATGTGTTCTTTTGTTTGTTTGTAGTTTTACATATGTTTTTATATCAATTTGTAGTTTTATTTATGTTCTGTTTTTACATGTAGTTTTATTTATTTGTAGTTTTGTTTGTTTTCTATTGTTTACTTGTAGTTTTTCTGTGTTCTTTTGTTTATTTGTTTTTATATTAATATGTAGTTTTATTTACATGTTCTTTTATTCATTTGTAGCTCCTGTTCATTTGTTTATTTGTAGTTTTATTTATGTCTTTTTACTTGCTTGTAGTTTTGTAGTCTTTAATTAATTTGTAGTTTCATTTGTGTTCTTTTATTTACTTGTGGTTTTATTTTAGTTTTTATTTAGTTGTAGTTTTAATATTTTCTTATGTTTGATTTATGTTTTTATTTGTTTGTAGTTTTATTTTAGTATTTTAAATACTCTGCATGTTATTGAGTTCCTGTTTTACATCAAATGTATAATTATCATAATTTCTACATCTGTAGTGAAATGTTTATTAGTTATAAATATATTTATATTTTAATAAATGTTCTGATAAAGCTTTTGTACTCGTAAGTTGTGATGCAGTGTTTTCACATTGTTGAACTTTTACAGGATCACAGGACGTCGTCTGCCACAGATAAATCAGCCTTGATTAAAGATCAAAATTATAAAGTGTTAAAATCGTTTACTTTAGTAAAAGTTAAAATAATACAGTGTATAAACCCTCTGTTACAGGTAAAAGTCCTGCCTTAAATAAATGTACAGAGGTAATGAACGTTTTGTCACCGTAAACACTGTGTCGTGTCACTGATGTGTTTGTGGTGCTTTAAGGCAGTCATGTATCTTTATTTATGACCTCCTCATGTTTTATATGTGTAAACTAACAGCTGTCAGACATGTCCTGCAGGACAGAGGAGCATAAAGGACATGTACGTCCATCACTGTCTCACAGTCCAACAGCTTCTGTAAACACGAGGCGTTCACTGTCGACACGTAAAACTAGAAATCCTTTATCGGAATCTTTTATTTACCTTTTTCTTCAGATAAACCTGCTGCTGAGAGCTTGAGGACAGACGCTTTGGGTCCATGTTCCTGCAGAGTCCTGGAAGTCCTGGATAGTCCTGGAAAGTCCGCAGAGTCCTGCAGAGTCCTACAGAGTCCTGTAGTTCCTGTGAGACTGAGGACGGCAGCGATGTGGGTCTGATCAGCCTGCAGAGCACAGAGAGCTTTTGTCTCATTGTTTACTGTTGTACCAGGCTGAACACTGAGTGTGTGTGTGTGTGTGTGTGTGTGTGTGTGTGTGTGTGTGTGTGAGATATTTCTTATCGAATCTTTAAGGAAGTAAAAACTGATACTTCTGTCACATAAATTAATTTTAATACAAACTGAATATTTTGGCTCTCGTGTTGTTTTCATCATATTTACACACATTTTGTTTTCCCTTAAAAAAAAACAAAATAAATAAAAGTGAAAACTGTTTATTATCTTTAAATGGTAAACATGATCTTTTGGGGACAGGTTGAGTCTTCATGATGTCATGGAAAGTTACTGAGTACATTTACTGGAGTATACTGCGTCTCCACTTAGTTTGACTTTGTACTCGTACCGCAGTATGTTTCAGCTTCATTTACACAGTCAAAGAAAAAAATCAGGAAAACATTCAAAAACTACATAAATAAATATATAAAATCAGTTCAGGGAAAAAATAAGATTAAAAAAATAGATCAACAGAAATAAAATACAATTTCAAAGGACAGATATTCACTTCTACTGCACTACATTTATTTAATTTACTGATTCCTCTTTCAAAATTTACAAAATACAAACAAATAATAAAGAATTTATTAGTTGACAAATATGAATAACTGTTATGATTCATAGATAAATCTAAGATAATGTTATGAATATAAGTCATTGTTATAAGTATTAGATAAATATGTTGCTGTTGTAAATAAATATGTTATTGTTGTGTAAAAGACAAATATACGTCATTGTTATAAGTTATAAATATGTTATTGTTTTCAGTTAAGCTAAATATTTCAATATAAGTTACTGAAATATGTTGAAGATAAATATAAGTCATTGTTATGAGTCATAGATAAACATATATTGATATTTTATATATTATTATAAGTCATTGTTTTATTTATCTGTGTATCAGCTTATATTCACCGCTACATAACAAAGTTGTTTTTATCTAAAACTAACAATTATATTTATTTATAACTAAGAACAATAACTTATTTTCATCTATAACTTAAAAAAACAGTTATAAATTATTATAACTTAAATTTATCCAGAACTTATACTGTTATAATTTATAGGTTCACAAAAGTAAGTTATAAGTTATTAATAAACACATTATTGTTAAAACATGTTATTGTTGAAAATTATACACTGCAACAAATTTCTGTAGTTTTTACAGCACTACTACTGTAAAATAAAGAAATCCTTGCTGTACAATATGTATACAGCAAGTTACTGTATACTTCGCGGGTGAATTTCGTGACTTGTGTGGACGTATCCCAGAATGCATTTCGCACCAGCCACCGGCAGCAATGGCGGAGGAGGAAACTCACAACTGTAAGTTAAAAGTTCTGAAATACTACCATTTTTGTCTCACAAATTGTAGTTTTAAGATGTTTTTATGCGAGAATATAGTTGTTTAAACTTCGAATATGTGGTCGGTATATCAAGATAGAGCCTGGTTGAAAATTTGCTTCGACGTTTTCAGAGATGTGAGGACCGCTATCATCACCCCGGTCAGCGCTCATGTTACCCCGCCGAGGACAGCCTTACCTCGGCAAGTCCGTTTGAAACTTGCCGCTGGCTCTGATATCTTTGTTGTGGTTAAACACGATATATACCTCGTTTTGGGGTATATCTAACGGGTAATCCTTGGTCTCAGAGTGTAAATCTATAGTTACCGGGCAAATCGGTTTGGCTGAGGATAAATTTTCTAGCGTCATAACTTTATATATAGTTTTAACTTTAATGTTGTACTAGAAGCTGTCATTGTACTTGTGACCGAATTGTTTGCTGGTCTTGCACAAAGTTATTATACTTGTTTTAATGGGCGTTATTTTGTGACGGTGTACAGTATATTTACAACAATGGTCCTATATTTTATAGTTCTATACAATTATTTACAGTCATGCAATAAAATATGAATGAGCCAGGACTATAAAGAGCATTGCATTGCAACAAATGACCATATACAACTCTATCTATCTATCTATCTATCTATCTATCTATCTATCTATCATGCAGAGGCAGTTCGTCAAGAGCAGAGAGTTGGACAGCAAGCTGACCTGTCTCCTGGACTTCACCTGCTGCTACAAACATGTTGTGGAGGATCCAGCAGGCACCCGTCACATACATATTAAGAATTAGTGGGAATGATCATTTTGCATCACAATTTTAATTTTCACTGAAAAATTAAAATCATGACAATGTGACTTTTGTGGGGCCTGAACCAAACAAACATGTTTTCTTACATCTGGACAACAATATTTGTGGGCCAGAGCATCTCTGCAGCACTACAGTACTATAATGCTGTTTGTTACATATTTTATCTTTATCAAAACAGCTTCTGTGATTTGGATTTTGCAGACAGGACCTGACTTTGATCCTGTTAAAAAAAAAAGATTTCTCCTCTTTGAGAATTTTTTTAATTTCAGGACTAAGAATCCTGTTTCTTAATTGTTATATTGATCGTGTTATACTTATTGCTTATGTATGTGATTTTACTATTTAATATTCTAAATATGAATTGTCTGTAATGAATTGTTGAAGTCTACAAGAATTAAATTTACCTCTAACATCTGACCTGTTTGGTCAAGTGCTTACTTTTGCTTGAGAAGTTTTTATTTCTTTCATTGCTTGATAGTCAGTGTAAGATCACACTTATCTTCATGTTCTGAGTCAAAAAAGTTACTGTAACTGACATGATTACTGCATCAGATATTCAATTAGATATTACATTTCCTGTTAATGTTGAAGTCTGTCCTGATTAATGACTAATGACATGTAACACAAATGAGGTGCAGGTTGTTGCATTAATGTATAGTGATTTAACTGTAAAAGGCCTGTCAGACTGAGGATCAACCTCTTGATGTTTGAGTAAGAGGACAAACAGCAGGTGTGTATTTGGAGTGTAGGCTAATCAATTTCATTATTATTAAACTATTAAAAGCATCAAACTTGCCTGTACTTGCCAGTTTATTAGGTAGACCTGTAGTGTGATGTAATTCAACAGACCCACAATGTCAGCCTCAGCAAGGTCATAATATTAAGGTTTTTTATGTGATCTGTCTTTGAGAGGTATTTGTCCCATATGAATGTGAATAAACTAAATATTAGAAACACTTCTCAGTAGAACCCAGTACAGTTCAACAGCACCACAAACTACACCTGGCCAAAAAATAAATCAGCACATCTAAATCATGAAATAAAGATGAAACAACATTAAATTGACAGGTTAACAAAAAAAATGCAAAATGACTATGGCATGTCTCCTCTCCATCCTCTAGCTCTTCTCTGATGTTTCTCATTCATATATTCATAAACGTCTACAAAAATCAATCTTTTTAGCACCACTGGCTTTTTATATGTAGGCCATACATTTGTTAATATTTTAAGAATTAAAACGAAAACAGGCAGGGTCGTGTTTTATATCATATTTCTTTGTTTTTTTGTGTAAATATATTGAAAATATGCAGAGTAAACATTCCAAGACCAGGTCTCAAGGTGGAAACACTACACTACCCACAATCCTAGAGTGTCACAGCGAGGTCTCTGATTGGTGGAGCTGGCTGTTACCATGGAAATGTGTATCGCTTGTATGTAAAAGCGGAAAGGCCTGGTACTGTGAATTTTACAGTAATTATATTATTATTATTATTATTACTGTAAATATTAATACAGTAATTTTTAGCGGGATTATTTTCCCGCCGCAGTCACAATTGAACAGAGACAAGAAGACGACCCGACTTGCCGGTTCAGGTAGGCCTAATTTTATTTCAAGACAAAATTACACACTTTCTTCACCCTTGACTCCAGCAAGGTAACTTAACTCATTATTTTTCAAGTGTATGTTAATTTGGGGCAACTTTCGTGTAAAGTAACCTGCGTTTGTAACTTATAAGAGTGCGCTGAGGGAGAGGGGAAAATATTCTGTATCTGGTAAGACTGTGCTCATAATAAAGATGAGCTATTAGCATATTAACTTTTGATAGATTTTGCTATCTGGCGGCATTAAGTGGATAACGTTATCAGGTTGGTGTAGGAGAAACATTACTGGATAAAAGTTATATCGAAATCGCCTGTATGTGTGTGTATTGGTGCGCTAGCTAGCTTCATTTGTGACTCGTTTTATTCTCTTGCTAGCAACCGTTACCAGGGTGTTTCAACGGCTGGTTCGGGGCACGGGGAGCTGGGGGTGCTGAAGCGGGCCAGGTCGCCTCAGACCCCCCCAAAAGGTAAGACTTTCGAGCAGCACATACTTTCTGATAGGAGTATGTGTTTTCTGACTCTCATGGTAGGGCTACATTGGATAAATGGTTGCTTGTCTAAAGGCCTTTTCACATCAGACGCGTTTTTTTTCATCTGATCCGCTCGTTAATAATTATGTGCAATATTTTTGACATTTATATTCGCTAATACAGTAATATCAAGTCTAATCAGTCGGCAGGATTTTATTGTGAAAGTCTAATGGTTGCTCTTTACAGTACTGGTCCACTAATATGCATTTACTAATGCTTAACAATGCACAGATCATCACGATTAACAGATCAGATCAGTCATATATGAATTACTGTTAGTTAAGTCTGTCATTATTGATTAATTCCCTATCAACAGTATTAGTTAATATTATTAATTCATGCATTAGGGTTACGCTAACCCTAATGCATTACCACAATGGTCATGTCATATTGTACCCAATAATCAACCATGCCTGATGAATTCCTCTTTATTCTTCCACCACAGGGGAGAAAACTAGTTCTGGAGGAGGATTGCAGCCCAGACGGAGGACTTGTTCTTCAGTTTTCAGTTACATTCCAGTGTTTTTTAAAGGTTTCCTTTTCAAAGTAATAATATGTAGGAAGTGACACAAACTCTATTTATTGTTATTTATTGTCGTTGTATCTGTTAATTAGCTTTTAGAAGATCGCTTTCAACGGTCACTGTTACAAACATTAGTGTACTGTATTTGCATGTATGTTTCCTGAATGAAAAATTGCACAAACAATGAATTTGTTTTTCTGATTTAAAATGTTAAAGTAAATGAACTCATAAAATAAATATTTTTTTGTGATAAAAAAAAGTGTCTTCATTTTACAGTATGTAATTCTACAGTTATTAATTTACAGTATTAAAATTAATACAGTAATGCCTTTTACAGTAGTCTAATATTACATATACAGTACTGTGATTATTACTGTAATAAGAACTACAGTACTGTAATACTGTGATTAGATTTACAGTAGGCATACTGTGAAATGTATTACAGCAACTTACTAGCTAATTGCTGCCAGCAAGTTACCGTAGATTTTACAGCATTCTTGTTACAGTGTAGATAAATATATTTGTTATGTTCTTGATAAATATTTGTGAAGTTATTGATATATGTTAAAAAAATATGGCATAGATAAGTATGTTATTGTTATGAGTTATAAACAGAGGCTGTTACTGCGATGAATTAAAAATGTTATAAATATTAGTTACTATTATGAGTTATTGTAAGTTCTAAATAAACATGCTGTTTAAGTTATATAAATAATAGATGAATCTAAGTTGTTACGAGTCAGAAGGTACAGATAAACAAACTGTTTTAAATTATAGAAAAATGTTATCGTAGTAAGTAATTAATAAAAGTTACTGTTGTGTGTTGCAGATAAATATGTTCTTGTGATAAGTTACAGATCGATATAAGATATTGATAAATTTTAGTTATTGTTGGACAGAGGCCAATGGAGGCCTGCGGATATTTCAATAAAACTTTAGTCAGTTGAAATCATGATGGACTGAACTTCCTGTAGTTTCTTTCTTCTTCTCCTGTTTCTCAGGACTTTAAATCACTTCCTCTTGGAGACAGATAAACTGATCTGAGGTCTGCCTCTGTCGACACAAACTGAAGGAGCAGCCGTCAGTGACGTTTACAAACTGATCCTGTTACAGCTTCCTGTTTATTTTCCATGAACGACCTGATCTTCAGACATGAAGGCTGCGGCTCTACTTCCTGTCTACAGTTTAGTCCTTACTAAACACTTACATCCACGTCCTGCAGGTGGAGCTGTTGGTAGCTAGCTGAAGAAGCTAACGTTAGCATGCTAACACGGTCGACACATCTGACCTGAAACTTGATAACGAAGATTTTAAATTATGTTTCATTCAAATAACAACAAAACTAAAATTATGAAACAACATTAATGACGCAGTTAGCTTAGCATCATCAGAAACTTCTCTCTCATTATAAACTGTGTGATTAAAGCTAACACACACAGAAATTAAACATCTATAAATGTTCATCTTTGAGCCTCTGGACGTTGATTGGACATCAGGACAGATGTTTCCTAGCAACAGAGTTACACATTTAACGAATTCTTTATCAACTGAGACACGTCTGAAGTTTAGTCACCTGAGTTTGATATCAGTGGTTTGAAGGTCGTTACTGAGTTTATGTTCAGACTTACATTCAAAGACGACGGTGGTGGACATGTGGACAAGTGGACATGACAGATGAATTGGAGGACAGGTGGACAACTGGACGGGAGGACAGTGGAGGGGAACATATCGGGTGGCTGTTGGAGAAGAACTGTCTCAGACTTCAGTTCAGTTCTTAACTTTTTATTCTTTATCATCACATTTTCGTCCTCGTACATTTACACAGACTGGTTCCCTCCACCAGTTTAACCAGTCCAACCAGTTCCACTGGATTCATTTAAGGCACATTAAAGGCAATTTATTCACTTATTAACAAAATAATGAAGATTTTTGGTCTGAAGATAAACAAACAAACAAACAAACCTGTCAACACAAACACACATTCTTATATGTCTATCTTTGTGAGGACCCTGACTCACATAATATATTCCTTTGCCCCTTAATCTGACCTTCACCATCTCAGCTAAACGCCCGACCCTTAATCTAACCCCTGACCCTAACCCTGATTATGACCTGAACCTTAAACACAGTCTTTACCCTCATACAGGCCTCTAAAGAAGTGAGGAGCGGCCAAAATGTCCTCACTTACCAAAAATGTCCTCACTCTGTCCAAAAAAAGATTCGGTCCTCACTATACAGCAAGTACACGTACAAACACACACACAGTTTGATTCAGAGTTTCTGTGTGATGACACCTGTCGGGTCCTTCGGTCCGATCTGGATCGATGATGAGTCACACACCTGCAGCTGTCAGGTGAGCTCACGTTGGAGTCTTTGGACCAACAGCTGTGATAAGGACACTTGGAGATACAATCGATCAAAGTATTGATTGTTTTGGCTGAAGCTGATCAGGATGCAGATTTTAAAGATAAACTCTGCAGGATTTTCTTAAAATCAACGTACAGACTCTGTGGAGAAGCAGGCTGGAGTCTGACATGGAAGCCGGGTAGCAGACGGGTCAGCAACAAAAGGTATTTTAGACACTGACGTTACCAGACTCCATAGTGATTTAACATGAGTGAACACAGGAGGAGCCTGAGGCAGCTCCTGTGTTCACTCATGTTAAATCACTATGGAGTCTGGCTGTGAGGAGAGAGATGTGAGCGTCATGTCAGACTAACACACTGACTTCCTGCAGAGTTTACCTTTAAATGAATCACAGAATCCACTGATTGTATCAAAAATAAACATTAATTAATCACCTGATTATCAAAGACTTTCATACACACACACACACACACACACGCACACACACACACACACACACACACAGGGTGGTGTGTTTAGATCTGGTTAAAGCTCAGTACAGACAGCGACCCCCGAGTTTCAGCTGATTATGATAATTCTGGTTTTTTATTCAAATAAAAAACTGAACCTGAACTCGACGGTCGTTGCCTTCGTCTCACAGTCTTCATCGGCAGGTGGACTCAGATCTCACCTGAGTCGTCCACTTCTGAAGAAGACTGTGAGGCTGGTTAAAGCCAGTAAGAACCAGACACCTGGATCAGAACAGATCTAAACCCACCCTGTTTATTACCCATAATCCTCCACCGATAAAGCCCGCACCGTGTGGCCCAGCAGCCCTGATTGATTTTCAAAATAAAAGGCTCGTTCAGGATGTGTCGCAGCAGCGTCTGACGGGCCGGCGGAGGCAGCCGATTGGCTACCTTCAGAGACGAGTCCCGGAGGCCCGGCAGAGACAAATAAAAACAACAACACAAAGCTCCAGTCTGTTTGTGCAAAAAGAAGAAGAATCAAAGAAACAGCAGAAACAGCTGATGTCTGAGTCCAGCACGTCTGATCCTGAGACCTGAAGGCACCGTTTGGTTCAACTGCATCAGTCCCGCTCTCCTCTTCCTGTCAGCTGACCTCTCTGGCTCGTCGTCATGGTTTCCCCACGTCCACCGTGATCTTAGTGAACAGGTCCAACTTCTCTATCTTCACCACCCTGTAGGAGAGAGAGTTGATCCCGTCTCTGTGCATCGTCTCTCTGGTGTGAGCGATCCGGTTGAACCTGACAGACAAAACACAGGGACACAGGTGAGCGTAGTGTTCTCAGAAATATCCCTCGCCATCTTTACCAGGAAACGGCGGCACACTGAGCTCCAGAGAAGTGAGGACAAGAACAGGTGTGGACAGGTGTCAGGTCTGTGCAGAGACACATCACAGACAGAAGGAAGATAACGTCCAGAGACAAGTCTGACTCTCAGCTGTTTCTGTGACATCATGAGAAATACTTTCACAACTAATAACGTCACCTGACGCCACGCCTTCAACCCTGATCACATCTATTGGTCAAATACACTGACAGGCAGCGTGTGACTGTACGGCACATGTAAATAAACTGTTTATCTCAGTTCAAGACGTCTTTTGTGAGACGGTTATGGCACATGTTGATGTCATGTTGAGGTCATGATGGAGGTAAAAATTCTAAAAATATTTATATAGATTCTGTGCAGGTAAACGCAGCGACTGATTCGATAACAAACTCCAGCTTCAGAGAAAAAGAAGACATCAGGGAGTTTCTTGAAGACGCTGAGAGAGCCACAGCTACAGCCTCTGACCCGCAGCGAGGGGACGCACACACGCCGCCTTTTTAGCACCCTCAAATTTATTGTTTTCAACATAGACACGCGGCACACTTGCCCAAACATCAGAGCGACACCGTCGCAGCTGCACACATTCCTGTGCGCCTATTTTTCAGGGCGTGACAGCTGCACTCTGAAATAAATTCTGAAATAGAGTCCAATTTCAGAAAGCAGCAGCACACCTCATGTCATGTGACGAGGACCAGCCAATCACAGCCTCAGATCTCTCTCCTTCTTCAGTAAATATCAGTGTGTGATAAATATGGAGGAGACGTTGATCGTGTTAGTGCAGAGCTGTCAGAGCGTCACATCTGTCCCACACACACACAGGAAGTAGATCAGCTCTGACCTCAGGGTTTCTGGTAAACAGGCTGTGATACAGTGCTGGGTATGGTTGCTAAGCAACTTCAGACACAACCTGCCTCCACGCCCCTGATAGTTGGCACAGAGGAGGCACACGAGGAGCTCCCAGCGTCCGACTTTGTGTTTTCCAGTTGGTTAAAGACGCAGCATTCCTGAGGCAGCTCTGACAGTGAGGACGACTTGTTGGAGAGGTGGATGAACTCCAGACTGTCGACCCAAAACTCTCAAAACCAGAGAAAAAGTTCTCGTGCATTCAGACAAGTTCAGAGAGTGTCTTCAGCACAGCAGGAAATGTAGTGACATGCCTGCGCTCGTCTCTGGAGTCAGAAGATGTCGACATGCCGTTTCTTTTCTTGTCAGAAACCTGCAGACTCAGTGAGCACCTGCACAGACCTGAACTGTTCTCACTGGATGATTTGATTTGTGTTTGCCTCCAGACGATGCTCTGAATCAGGTTATGTTAATCTTGATGCAGACAGAGAGTCGGTTTTTATAGTTTGTTTGGAAAAGTCTTAAAGATCGTGCTGCTGAGTTAACAACAGTAAAACCTTTGACCTCTGGCTGAGGGGTCTGACAGAGTGATTCATGTTGAAGACATTCGATAGAAATGTTCCAACAAGGAAAACATCTAAAAAATCTGGAAACTGCAGTGAACTGACTCATGTCTCCTGGTCCATGGTCCATGGTCCACGGTGCATCATGTCCCCATTTTGTGACTGTCTGTGTTGTCAGAGTGTTTTTATTTCCTCATCTCCTGTGTACAGATCATAACCTCTGTTGTTTCAAATAGTTTTTCTTTTATTCTTTCATTATTATTGTTTGTTTCTATCTTTTAAAATGACTTTATCTCCCTCTGTGTTGGACACAGACCGCTGCCTGCGCCCCGTCCACATCATCTGTCCCTCAAAGACCCGACAAAGAGGCTTTAAAAAAAACTTTTATATTGCTTTTGTCTACTTTTTCTAAGAACCTGTACATCCTGTGAACAGCAGGGGGCACTGTCAGCACGGGTTATGATGGAGGCGTTCAGGCTGGTGGGACACATGCCAGAATAAATGTGGTCACGAGCTGACAACAGCATTTGCTGTTTCCTTCTTCAGAGCACTACATGGACGGAAATAATATCCAAATCCTGTGAGGTTATCAGCCGATGTCACAGTGTGTGAGAGGAAAGAGACGTGTTGTCCAGCTGTGTTTCAGGGCTCCTGCAGCTTCACTTACATTTAAAGACTTTTTTAAAGCCACAATTTTACAGTAACAAAAAAAACATTGATTAAACTTTTGCCTGAGTGTTTATTGTAAAGTTTTCTTGGTGTTTCTGTGATTACAGCGCTCTGCTTCCCATCGTGAGTTTGAAAAACGTTCCAGATGAAACACGCTGAGCTTCACATACATCGCCTCGAACATGTTTCAGCTGTGCAGCGAAATCTTGGTGAAACAGTCAGTTTATGTTGAACGTGCAGAGCTCCACATGTCGTCCAGTGACAGCTGACGGACAGCGGATCCTCTGATCTGAGCTGAAACTAAATCTGAGTGTTGTTGGTTCTTCTGTCCTGATCTGTGAGACGTTAATGTGAGAGGCATTCAATACATTATTATTTAAATACATAATGTCACTAATTATTTTGAGATTTTAATGGACTTTGTCTTCATTCTTATTGTCTGTCTTATTTTATATGATATCTTTTGTCTGTTTTTATGTTCCTGAACTTGTCTTCACTTGTTATGTTATCACCGCATTACACAATAAAAAATAAACTGAATTGCATTAAATCCTACTTCCCATGTCTGAGCATTTTAAGACGTTTGATATATTTTAATATCTGTTGTAAAAGAACAGTCGAGTGTCAGACTGAAGGAGGAGTCACTGATCAGATGTTCTGAATGTGACTCCGAGCGGTCACTCAGACCGTATTCGATGTTTACCTCTGAGGATTGGGCTCGTTCTTTTGGTCTCTCTCATGGCGGATCATCCGACACTTCCCCGTCTCGCCGCTGGGTCTGGAGATGGACATGCCTTTAGAGGCCAACCTGAGAACAGAATAAGGTCGGACAAACAGAGCTGAGGTCAAAGGTCAGAGCAGAAACAGAGAGGATCAAACCGCAGCAGGAGGCGAACACAAACATGAACCGTGTCTCGGTCACACAGCTGTGGGACAAACTCTCAACAACTGAGGAAGACATCAGACCTCAGTCTGTGTCCCAGGAACACGACACATACATGTTGACATGAAGAGGGACACCTGTCAACAAACAGGACGCTCTCATCTGTTTGACTTCATCAACTGAATCACAATAAGACATCATCAGTCGTGATCACATGTTAAACTCATGCTGTGTGACCTGTGTTTCTATTCTGTGTTCTGACTCTCTAACGCAGCAGGTAGACCACCTGGTGGGCGGAGTCACTGACCTGGCTGGGAGCACCTGGGCCGCTGCTCTCTATAAACACCCCCGTCACTCTGTCTGAGACGCTCTCTTTGCTCAGTGCACAGTTTATTACTATCACACCGCACACAGCCGTCATGCAGACACGCGCCTTCACACTGACTCTACTGATAATCACGTCTCATCGTTATCTTATCTCACTTTTGGGTTTCCTGGATTCAAAATGATTCTTGCTATGTAAACACATCACTCTGTATTCTGCCTTCAGACTGTGTCTTCTTCTGTTTGTCACGGCTTTAGAGCCACATCCTGACGGTTTGTTTCATCACATCTCTGCTGCTGATGCTCCGCGGCCCACACATTAAACATATCTCTGTACATTATTAATACAACATTAATCCACACAGAAACATGAGTGAAGTCACAATAACAGAGACAAACTCCTGCACACTGTATAACAATGCTGCGATGTTTCACTAACTGGACCTTCATCAGGCAGGTCTCATTAGTTAGACTGTGTGTGGGTGTTTGTTGACATGTTGTGCTCTGCTCGTCCCTCTCCTACACACCTGAGTGGAGACAAATGTGCAAAGTATTCCTTGATGTGAATATGGTGACAGATGTATTTATCACAGAGTGACTGTGTTGTGTGTGTGTGTGTATTTACTGTGTGTTACCTGTTGTAGATGTCGTCATCCTCTCCTCCCCAGCCCCAGTAGTTGTTGGGGAAGCCGTTGATCTTCAGGTACTGGTCTTTACTCATCGAGGACACGCCTCCAAAATACTGATTATAAGGTAACCTGCAGGACAGACAGACACACAGGCAGGCAGGCAGGCAGACAGACAGACAGACAGACAGGCAGGCAGGCAGACAGACAGAGGTGATACTGTTATACCTTTGACTACAACAGAGAGACTGTACAAAAAGTTGAAACCCTTTGAAAACACAGTCAGTAAAACTCTGATCTGAGGTCCTGCTGAAGATCCAGTAAAACCTTCAGTCCTCGACATAAACACACACACACACACACACACACACACACACACACACACACACACACACACACACACACTCAGTCCATTTCCATGACGACAGAGAAAAGAAATTTATGTAAAATCCATGTAAACATGTTAGTGTGACTGAAATGGTGTTGGGAACCAGAGGGTCACCAGTTCAAGTCCATGGGCAGCCCCGTCACTCTGACATCTGTCCACTTGATGCATGTAGAGGTCCTGTTTGTGTATGTGTGTGTATTCAGACCTGTGTGTATGTAAAATGACAACAGAGTGAAAACACTGAATTTCCCCTCAGGGATTAATTAAGTTTATAACATTAAAATAAAATTAAAGTGAATGAGTCCCAGTGGGACTAACACACCCAGATCATGTGACTCCTACATGTATACAGTCAGTCAGACCCAAACTGGCCGAGGCGCTCTGAGCATGCTCCACAGTTTCTGCCCCGGGCTTTGACCCGGAAGTCCAATAGCATTAAATGTGTAAGAGAAGAAGAAGCCGGTAACAACATGGAGAAATCTACATCCAGAGCCGTGACTTTTTGGACGGACCAAATGTACAGAGCTGTAAAGTTGTCCACCATGGTACCAGTTAGCTGCTAGCTAACCGTAGCTAACTTGTTTGTCCATTGTTTGGTCTGTGACGTAATAGGTCAACAGGAAAAAGGTCCAATACTAACAAGCTGAAAGGGGGCATATCTCCACCTATCAGAGAGGAGTCGCACATACTGCGGTCTCCCCTGCTTGTATACTGGGACAAGGACAGGAGTCCAGTTAAATGTCCTCGTCCAGCTGGGACTGTAGAAACACTTCACTGGGACTAGAAACATACACATTAACAGAGTGAAAGTTCAGACAGTTTTCTGGATGTAAACTCTGGAGCTTCATTCCACTATCGACCATAAACCATCACAGCAGACATTACTGTTTGTTCCACAGAAATTGACCAGAGGTGTGACGATCCATCGATCTGGATCAATATATCAATGATCAATGATCCAATACCATCAGTGCAAAGTGAAAACATCTGTGACACCGTCAAACAGCAGCAGCTGAGAGAAAGACGATGAGGATAACGTTATTTACTCTGGAATAAATCTGCAGGTGGAGAACATACAGGTCAACAGACAGAACACACGTCGTGTGGAAACAACACTGTCACCATCTAACTCCTCTAACGTCTCACTACAGAACCTGCAGGCTGAAACTCACCTGAGCTGTTCTGTCAGGAGACGCAGAGACTTAAACCAACAGAGACAGAAAAACACTAATGTTACATGTTATCTGTTAAACAGAGGAAAAAACTCAGCTAGCCGCTAGGCTAATTTATACTATGTAAACATGCTAAAGCTAATAAAGACACAACAGTTAGTCTGTAACCTGACAGTGCTCACTGAGTCTGATACTGTTGTCTTATGGCTGTTTGGAGACGTTTGTCTCCAGGACTTTAAGACACAAGTTTGTCTCCAGGACTTTAAGACAGAAGGCTCATAGCCAGACTAAAAATCTATGTACAGTCACAACCACATAAAGGTGTGCGCCAAAAACAATTAGACAGTTTCTACGATCAGGCTCCACCTCACGATCTGCGTCGCCAGTTACCCTCAGGTCACAAATATCTGTGTTCCTCTGACACTGCTCACTGCAGAGAGGCTGTGAACTACAGTGAACACATGAATGTCTCTGTCTAGAGTCAGTGTTTGGTTTGTCCTCTCTGGGCTACTGTAGAAACATGGCGGTGCAACATGGTGATCTCTGTAGACGAGGACCATGAGATTAGATTCACTCTAAATGTGACACTCTGGAGCGTTACGTGTTCGACTGTCACATTTTAACATTTTAAAAACAACAGGAAGTGAAAAGACATTCGTCAAATTTAATCAGATTATCCTGAGTGTGTGTGTGTGTGTGTGTGTGTGTGTGTGTGTGTGTGTGTGTGTCTACAGGAAACAGGAAGTGAGGAGCCTGACAGATGGCGGGGTTTGAGAGCTGATCTCTTCCTCTGTGGTGTCACTGTTAAAATATGCAGAGCCACAGCTCAGCAGTTTCCTCCAACACACACACACACACACACACACACACACACACACACACAGAGTGACGTGGCAGTGTGTGTTTTGTAGATGGAAACTAAACAATGGTTGACACAGAGATCAGGACACACATCAGTCGTCACTACTAAATAAACTGAAGCGTCGCATTGTTTCCTCCAACACACACACACACACACACACACACACACACACACACACACACAGTGACGTGGCAGTGTGTGTTTTGTAGATGGAAACTAAACGATGGTTGACACAGAGATCAGGACACACATCAGTCGTCACTACTAAATAAACTGAAGCGTCACATTGAAAGCTTCCACTGGTCCGTAACAGAGACGTGTCACAGCACAGATGTGGTCTCACCTGAAGCCGAACTTGTCCATGGACACGGACAGGTGTCGAGGCTGACTGAAGCACTTGTAGGTGTTGCGGTCGTCCATGGGGATCAGGTCCACGTCGCTGAAGACGAAGCACTCATAGTCGTACTTCTTCAGAGCCTCCATGTAGCCCACGTTCAGCAGCTTGGCTCGGTTAAAGGTCTCGTCTCCATCCTGTCACACACACACACACACACACACACAGACACACACACACACACACACACACACACACACACACACACACACACACACGCGGGGTTAAAGACACACAAACACACCCTCCTGAAACATTCACATCTTTCCACCTGGTCTTTAAACTCAGAGATGTTTATCAGTTTGTTCACTGTGTTGAACCTTCTGGCATTCTGAAGAACTGTGAAAATAAAAACCTTAAAATGATTCATTATCAACACACTAATTTAATTTCTGAGGTGAAACATTATTTTAAAGGATTTATATGTATTTAATAAATATGATTCATAAGATATTTTAATCTGCTTTTATTTTTTTACCTTCTAAACTCGACGGTCAGGAAACAGAATATATGACTTTTAGATCTCAGCGCAGACCGTGCACACAGCGTGTTACAGTCGCTCTAATGAATCACAGTTTCACCTCAGGGATCAATGAAGTATTTCTGACTGTGATTCTGACTCTGGTCTGACCTCTGACATCCATCATGTACCATATTCAACTCCACCCACTACAGTAAAGTTTCCTCATAAACCAAACGCCTCGTCACCACACAGGTTTGATTTCTGTCTGTATTTCTGTTCAGTGTAAAGAATTCAACACAAAGAAATGCATCTCTTTATGGACAGATAAACTGTTTTCATTTGACTTTTTCTCCGTTCATTTACATGTTGATGTGCAAATAAACTTAAACTGATAAAATCACCACCACAGAAATGTCAAAGTTCATTCTGTGTGTTTTTCTCTCATGAAATATTAACGAGGAGCAGCACAGAGACAAAAACAGGACCAATAATGACAACAGAAACCCAAAATAACCTTTCTGATGTTTAACAAACTGAAGTGTTTAAGAAACAGCATCAAAATGTGCTGATTGTTTTTATCACACGATGCTAAATGAAATATTCTTTGGTTTCACTGTCATCAGATCAGTTTTAAAATTGTAAATTAAAATTTTAAATTGAGGATGTGAAGCTGTGAAGAGTGTTTGTCACTACTTTCTGACTGTCAGTCTTACAGACTGAAGTGATTAATATAAAATCATCACAGATGAATCAGTGATCAGAGGAGTCGTTAAGGAGTCGTTAAGATGTGACGAGAACAACTGAAGAGAATAAATCTGACAGATTATTTACAGATGTGACTCTGAACAGCAGACACTAATGTCTTCATGTATGTCTCTGTTTAACTCTTTAATGTGGTCACTCTTCTTCCTCTTCACTGTCTTTGTTTGTTTCACACTAACTGGGATCAGTGGAGGTTCTCTGGCTGTCAGAGTGATTCTACTGGTGTAGACTGGTCCTACTGGTCCATCTGATATGACTTCATTGTGGAGCTGTCAGCTCTCATGTTTCCTCATCACGGGGAGTTTCCTCTGAGGATCAGGGCTGATGTCTTTTATTATTTGAGACTATTAATAAATGTCAGAGGATTTATCGCCTCGTTTACTTCCTGTTACTGAGTGCAGTCAGCTGATGTGACATCATCACTTCCAGAGGTTTACAGCAGCAGAAAATAAATTAAACGATTTCACAGTTTATTTTCATTCACCTGATGAACCAAAGACACAAATCAGGAAAACTGAATTTAATTTTAAAGAAGGACGTCACCTTTTATTCAGACAGAACATAAATTAAATATTGGATCAGTAATTAATTTACTGTGACCCGCCGCCATCAGGAGAATTACCGCCACATGGTTGCACGCCTCCGCCAACCCATCAAACTGTACTGACAGTCTCCATCCATGTCAGTGAGAACATGGACGCTTCACACACAGCAGATCTATCCAATCAGCACAGTTTCAAGATTAGAGTCACCAATTCAGTATCTGACCAAATGTCTAATCAGGTCATCTTTGACTCAAGTTGAACGTTTGTGCCAAAGTTTAGGAAACTCCCTCAAGGCGATCTTGAGACATTGCGTTCATGAGAACGGGACAGATGGATGGTTGGACAACCCGAAAACATCTCCGGCCACGGCTATCGCTGATGGGGACGCTTAAAATCATTCATGTTAGAAGATGGGAGTTGGTCTACAGCGATCGGTCAGTGTGTAACATACAGTGGTGAAAATACTGCAAATATATCGTACACTTAAACTGATACATTTCACTGCGGCTCCGCCCACAGCAGGACGTTGTTCAGCTTCTGTGCTGGTAGATTTGATCTGTTAAAGACGTTAGCAAAGCAACACAGGACATAAAGAAATCACAACAGAAACATCAGATAGTCAGACCACCACGTTTAATATCTATATCTATCTATACTGTGTCTTTAAATGTTACAGTGACACTGTGTCCTAACAGGATGTGAACGCCAAACTATTGCGTGACATTGGACGCTTTCTGGATCTGCTAAATACTGAACTCTGTCACGTCATGTAAACAAACCACAGACCGATCAGCTGTGGTCTCAGAGTAACCACTGAACAGATGGGAGAGTACGTACTTCCTTACTATTCATAATCACAGCAGCACTATCACAGGTAACTACTCATTGTTGTAGCTCTCAGACTGCATCATACCTCCATCTACATTTTGTTAAACAAGCTAGCTGTTAGCATCCCACACAGTTTATACCCAAAGCGTTCATCTTCCTGTCGATCTCCCTCCAGCCAGCCGCCAACTTATTCATGTTTTTGTAGTAAAATCAGAAGGTAACTCCTCATTAAACGTTGTGAATCAGCTGGTCACAGTGACCTTGACCTTTGACCACCAAATTCTAATCAGTTAATCCAGAGACAGTAATTAAATTATTACATGCTACATCAGAGTAATAAATATGCTGCAGTAACTACAGTCATGTTACTTATATATATTTATAACACTTCACACTGAACCTGTCATCACTGAAGGCCTGAACTCTCCTCTTAAGGAGTAAAGTCTGTTTCTTCCAACCTGGACTCCAGTTTCACCCGTTCTGTGTCTCAGTGGCTGATGGGAACAACAAGTCTTTAAACTGGTCCAGTACTGGGAGAGAACGCTGCACACATGAGCTGTGTCACTGCTGTCGGCTGCAGCTCAGTTTAAACATCACTGTTCACATCAGACACAACAACATGACAGACTGTGGTCCAAAGTTTCTGTTCATATGAAGCAGGTCAGGTAGAGTGTGTGTGTTCAGGTGATGAAGTGACTCTGTGTGTGTGTGTGTGTGTGTGTGTGTGTGTGTGTGTGTGTGTGTGTGTGTGTGTGTGTCAGACTGTGTTGAAACACTGTGGTTGGTAAATATGAGTGGATTTATTTGAGGTAGTTGTTTGAAGAGTCCCTGAACGCCTCACAGGTAAAGAGCAGGTCTTTATGTGGCCGCTGACAGAATGAGGTCACACACACACCTGATCAGGTGAACCCTCACTGCTTCATATAGAGGACCTGACGCTGTCATATGAGGAAGTAATAATAATTTCTCCTCCTCAGGTTACCATGACAGCACACTGCAGTAAACAGACTGCTGGTTGCTAGGCAACTAACACCTGCGGTGAGCTCTCAGGTGTGAGGTGTTGTTTACTACCTGTAGGGCCGACAGAGCGCCGCCTCGACATGTTTCACTCAGAGATACACCGTGTTCTTCTTCTCTGGTTTTAGACAGAGTAACGTCACACCTGACGCCTCGTGGTGTTCTTCTTCTCTGGTTTTAGACAGAGTTACGTCACACCTGACGCCTCGTGGTGTTCTTCTTCTCTGGTTTCAGACAGAGTTACGTCACACCTGACGCCTCGTGGTGTTCTTCTTCTCTGGTTTTAGACAGAGTTACGTCACACCTGACGCCTCGTGGTGTTCTTCTTCTCTGGTTTCAGACAGAGTAACGTCACACCTGACGCCTCGTGGTGTTCTTCTTCTCTGGTTTTAGACAGAGTAACGTCACACCTGACGCCTCGTGGTGTTCTTCTTCTCTGGTTTTAGACAGAGTAACGTCACACCTGACGCCTCGTGGTGTTCTTCTTCTCTGGTTTTAGACAGAGTAACGTCACACCTGACGCCTCGTGGTGTTCTTCTTCTCTGGTTTTAGACAGAGTTACGTCACACCTGACGCCTCGTGGTGTTCTTCTTCTCTGGTTTCAGACAGAGTAACGTCACACCTGACGCCTCGTGGTGTTCTTCTTCTCTGGTTTTAGACAGAGTAACGTCACACCTGACGCCTCGTGGTGTTCTTCTTCTCTGGTTTTAGACAGAGTAACATCACACCAGACTATAAGACAGCAAGGTTACAGTGGCCTTTTACCTTTGACACCAAAATCTAATCAGTATTCTTTCATTCTTCAGTATAAGTGGATGTTTGTTCCAAATTTTTTTAAAAATTCCCTCAAGGCGTTCTTGAGATATTGCATCCACAAAATTAGGAGACACGTCACAGTGACCTTGACCTTTATCTACCAAAATCTAATCAGCATATCATTGAGTCAAAGTGAAAGTTTGTGCCACATCTAAAAAAAAGCACCCTCAAGGTGTTCTTAAGATATTGCAATAACAACAAAGAGACAAACAAGGTCACAGTGACCTTTGACTTTTATAACCCAAATCTAATCAGATTATTCTTCAGGTCAAGTGGATGTTTGTGCCAAATTTGAAGAAATTTCCTCAGTGTGTTCTGAGATATTGTGTTCATAAGAATGAGACAGATGCAACATCACAGTGACCTCAACATTTAACCACCAAAGTCTGATCAGTACATCCTTGAGTCAAAGTGGATGTTTGTGCCAAATCTGAAGAAATTTCGTCAAGGCCTTATTAAATATATATTGTTAACGAGAATGAGATGGACGGACAGACGGACAACCTGACGACACAAAGTCATTGGCCTCATCTATCACCGGCGGTAAGATGGTTAGTTTGTGCGCCACTTGTCTCTGCTGTGTACGACGCTGCTAAATTAAACGTCACAAAGACTGACTGATGTTAATGATGTACATCGCTTTGAAAATATGTCTCATGATAAACAGTCTCTAGAACTTTATGACTGAACTGTTTCCTGTAGTATGGTGTTAAAAAAGTAAAGAAAATTACAATAAATCACATTATTGCTTGCAGTGATTAAAAATCCCAGTCGTGTGGAACCAGGTATGATGATGGTGTTGGATCAGGAGCCCCAGTACACACACTGTGATCATGTATATGAAGTCTAACACTGTATAATGGTGCTGTAGATGTGTGTGTGTGTGTGTGTGTGTGTGTGTGTGTGTGTGTGTGTGTGTCTGTGCAGAGACGTCTGAGGAGGAAAAAGAGGACGTGTCCACAGAGGTTAGTGAAGACACAGAACGTTCAGTTCACACTGCAGCATGTTAAACAGATCTACATGTGGTCTGGACATGACGTCTGCGTCCTGCTGCCAGAAACAAAGAGAAAAGTAGAAGCAGGTAGAAAAAAGAGAAGCCCGTATTACCAGAGCAGACTGCTATTGGCCGAGACCGAGCAGGGGGCGGGTCTCTACGTCTCCAGCAGCCACAGCCATTGGTCAGAAACGCCTGACATGCAGAGGGAGGGGGGAGGAAGGGGGAGGCGGTGTGAGCAAGGAAACTACAGTAAAGGAGGAGGAAGAGGAGGAGGAGGAAGGACAGACAGACAGGAGAGAAAAGAACAACTGTGAGTCACAAACAAACAAAGAGCAGTGAGAAGAAGACTTTACAGAAACAGAGTTTAAAGTGAATCAGTGTTTTATCGTCTGTTAGACATCACAGCACCATGCAGTTAAAACACACACAAACACACACACAAACACACACACACACACACACACACACACACACACACACTCACTAACGTCCACCATCAACGACTCTCTGGTTAACAGATCTGTAACTGTTCCTGTGTTTGTTTCACAGCCTGTGTGACACAAGTGTTTGAGATGTTCCTTTTGATGATGACAACAGCATGACCTCCCTGCGGTTAGATGACTTCATGCATGATGATGTCACAGTCAAGTTGACCTTTGACCTTTTGACCTTCATTATTTTATCCTGTCAGACATTTGTGTCAAGTTTGGTCAGAGTTAGTGTATGAATTCTTCAGTTATGGACAAAAACATGTTTCGTCCATCAACAACCAAATTCTAATCGGCTCATTGTTGAGTCCAAGTGGATGTTTGTGCCAAAGTTGAAGCCATTCCCTTAAGGCGTTTTTGAGATATCATGTCCACAAGAAAGAGACAAGCACACAGCCACAGTGACCTTTGACTACCAAAATCTCATAAGTCCATCATTGAGTCCAGGTGGACATTTGTGCTAAATTGGGAAAAAAAAATCCCTCTACGTGTTCTTCAGATATGGCGTTCACAAGAAGGTCACAGTGACCTCTGACCTTCGACTACCAAATTCTGATCGGTTCATCTAGATCCAAGTGGACATTTGTGCCAACTTTGAAGAAATTCCCTTGAGGCGCTCTGAGATACGTTCACGAGAATGACACGAACGCAAGGTCACAGTGATCTTGACCTTTCACCCCCCAAAGTCTCGTCAGTTCACGGTTGATTTCAAGTGAACATGGAACCAAATGTGAAAAAATGTCCTCAAGTTATTCTTGAGATATCATGCTACTGAATATAATACAGACAAGGTCACAGTGACCTGGACCTTTGATGTATGACCACCAAAATCTTATCACTTTTTGCTCACTCCAAATGGACAGTTGTGCCAAATTTGGAAAAAAAAAAGTCCCCGGACATACAACCTGGAAACATAATACCTCCAGCTGTGGCTATCGCTGGTGCAGAGGCATAAAAATATTTGTTGCCAGTGGACAAAATGTCCCCTCTGTCCTTAGCAGCAAGGTCTGTCTGTCTGTCTGTCTGTCCATCTGTCTGTCTGTCCGTCTATCTGTGTGTCTTTCTGTCTGTCTGTCCGTCTGTCTGTGTGTCTTTCTTTCTGTCTGTCCGTCTGTCTGTGTGTCTTTCTTTCTGTCTGTCCGTCTGTCTGTGTGTCTTTCTGTCTGTCTGTCCGTCTGTCTGTGTGTCTTTCTGTCTGTCTGTCTGTCTGTCCGTCTGTCTGTGTGTCTTTCTGTCTGTCTGTCCGTCTGTCTGTGTGTCTTTCTGTCTGTCTGTCCGTCTGTCTGTGTGTCTTTCTTTCTGTCTGTCCGTCTGTCTGTGTGTCTTTCTGTCTGTCTTTCACACTGTGCAAAATAATTGAGAACAAATGGATCCTGGTGACTTGGTTCAGCTTTAACTGGACTCACGTTGCACAGTGACTCCTGAACAGGACGTAAACCAAACAGTGACTGATTCATGCACAATGATCATTTTCCAAAACATTCTGTTAATTCCAAACCATTTCCAGGCCTGGAAAACTTTCCCCTGGACAGAGAGTCAAAGTGAGGACTAACACCTGAGGAACAGAGGAGCTGTGTTCCAGGACTCCTGTTGTTGTTGATGTAAATGCAAAGCAGTGTTACCTTTACAGCAGGTCGTTCACTCTCTGTTTTGTCTACATTTGCGTCCCTGTGAGATCATGACAGGTGATGCATTCAGGCTCCCTCAGGTACAACCACCTTAATAACATCCTGTAAAGTGTAATGAGCCAGTGTTTTCAAATCCTGCGGTGTGTGTAGGGTTGAGACTAAAGAGAGGAACATCAGTGAGGTTTCTCCTGATGATGCTGCTTCATTTTTATAGATCAGTCAGGATTTTAAAACTCCAGCAGTCTGAGCTCAGCTTCAGTGTGGACTCCACCTCCTACAGTATATATGTACAGGACAGACGTGGCTGCAGCATCATCACGTGGTGCTGAACTACAACCTGCAGCTAACCATTATTTTTATTCTTCTTCTTTCCTAGATGAACAGATGAGTCTGTCAGATGTTAAATGGTGAAACCTGAGAGGCCTCGCTGACAACTACGAGTCTGAAACCTAAAGATAGTTAAGGTTCTTCATCATCATCATCACTGACACCATTAATCAGCCGTTAAAAGAACTGAATTTTCTGATACATGTCAGTGTGAGGTATTTAGAGGTAGGCGTGACCTGAGCCTGACACACACACGCACGCACGCACGCACGCACGCACGCACGCACGCACGCACGCACGCACGCACGCACGCACACACACACACACACACACACACACACACACACACACACACACACACACGTGACTTCATGCCAGCAGCTCATTTACATTCAGTCAAACATGTGTCTGCTTGTCTCTGAGTGATCACAGTGAGATCAGCCTCAGACTGAAGCAGCTCCTCACTTTAACCCAGATCAGACTTTATCTCGTCAGCGTGTCAGACACAGACGCTCTGCAGCGGTGCGATGTTAACGAAGCTGATCTTTGCTCTAATGTGTTGATATCTTAATCATGAAGAACAAACATTTATCTGCTCTGAGGACAGAAAGTAAACTGAGTCATGGAGGCTGGAAGAATTAAAGGGTATGATTCATAGCCTGTATTATGAGGCAGGATTTTGGGGACAGTGAGGTAACAGGATGACTCACAGTGCTGACTTGTACTGAACAGTTAACCTGCTCTGGATCTACTCTGTGCCCCTCAGCTGGGTCCAGCCAAACAATATAAACCTCTTCGTATTAAAAGGCAGGCGCTTGAATGACACAACAAAGTGTCCAAAGCACCATCGTCTCCAGTTACATTAATATTTTTCTCTGATTTGTCTGGAGCGTCTCCCTTGCGTTCAGATCAGGAGGACGACGAGGGAGAGATGGATGTATTAAACCTCCACCACATAGTTTTGAGGACAAAAACAAATGTTTTGGCCTCTGATATCAAACACACATCACTTCCTGTTTCTCTTCATGTCACTCTGCTGACACTGAAGTGACGTTTTATATGACGGCTGTAAACAGGCGAAGCGACACGAGACGAGATAAGATAAGTTAAGTTAAGATAAGTTAAGTTAAGATAAGCTTTGGATACGCGTGGCACCTGCTGTTAAAAGATACAAAAGAGTTTATACACCAAGTGTTTTGCCCTCTGATATCAAACATGCATCTCTTCCTGTCTTTATCCATGTCGCTCTGTCAGCTACTATGACCCACAAACACTGAAGTGTGGTTTCATAAGACTGCTGTGACGAGACAAGACCAGACGATAAGATAAGATAAGATAAGATAAGATAAGATAAGATAAGATAAGATAAGTCTTGGATACACATGAGGACGAGACGAGACGAGACGATAAGATAAGATAATTTAACATAAGATAAGATAATTTAAGACAACTATGAGATTACATACGATAAGAAAAGTTATGATAAGTCTTGGGTACACGCGGTACCTGCCGTTAAAAGACAAACTAAAAAGTTGTTAGATATAAACATGTAGTCACCCACAATCTCATTTTGTAAACTTGTACAAACACTCCTGAGTCCACGAAGAGTCATCAAACATTTTTTTAACAGAGAACAGAGACTGAGAGATTCGGATATAAAACATCCTGATGATGATTTTGTTTTTAATCTATTTGGGAAATAACAAAAGAGAACTGATGAGCTAACACGAGGACGCAGGATTTGAACTGTGGACATGTATGTTTGAGTGTTTTTAAGCTGCTGCCAATAAACAGACAGATGTTCCTCATTGACAGATGTTTCACATTAAACGTCTTCCAGCAGCTCCACAGGCAGAGTTCATTTCCTCCTCTGGAGTTTTGGTTTAATGTCAAACATCTGCAGCAGTAGTGATGATAGTAGTAACAATAGTAGTGTGGCAGGATCAGAGCGTCCATGTTGAACACACAGTGAGGAGACAGAGAGGTGTGTGATGTTGGTGAGGAGTTAATCATTACATTCCTGTGAGCTCCAGTGTTTGGACTGGTTTCCAGTCAGACTGTAAAACTTTTGATAAGACGTCAGCAGGAAGGGATTATGTGGCATTAACAACATGGGCACAGACAGGGGAGAGGCCACGCCTCCTACACAGAGTCAAAGAGATAAAACAACTGCAGACTGTGTTACATCTCTGAATCTGTTCCTGTGGTGGGTTCAGTCATTTTGCATCTCTTCCTCTGTGGTGGTTTCAGTTCATTCTACTGTTGATAACCCAACACACATTAACCACTAACTTACTGGTTCACTTAAGAAAAAACACACAATGACATGAAATACATGAAGCCTTTCCTTTGAGTCTGACGCTCCACTGACTCAGTGACGTTTAGCGCCACATTTCAAAGAGCTGTCCAATGAGAGGGCAGCATTGTGGTGCAGTGATCAGCACTGTCACCAGGTTTGAATCCTCCAGGTGCTCCCACATGTTCTCCCCGTGTCAGTGTGGGTTTCCTCCAGGTGCTCTGACATGTTCTCCCCGTGTCAGCGTGGGTTTCCTCCAGGTGCTCTGACATGTTCTCCCCGTGTCAGCGTGGGTTTCCTCCAGGTGCTCCAACATGTTCTCCCCGTGTCAGTGTGGGTTTCCTCCAGGTGCTCTCACATGTTCTCCCCGTGTCAGCGTGGGTTTCCTCCAGGTGCTCCCACATGTTCTCCTCGTGTCAGTGTGGGTTTCCTCCAGGTGCTCCCACATGTTCTCCCCGTGTCAGCGTGGGTTTCCTCCAGGTGCTCCAGCTTCCTCCCACAGTCCAAAGACATGCAGGTTAATTGGTGACTCTAAATTGTCCGTAGGTGTGAATGTGAGTGTGAATGGTTGTCTGTCTCTATGTGTCAGTCCTGTGATAATGTCATTTGGATCAAGTCTGACTCAAGTCCAAGTCATGTGACACGAGTCCACACCTCTGGCTCATACTACTAAACTGAGGAGTAGCAGAATTAACTGTAGTGTGTGAACAGAAATATTCTCTGCAGTTACCAAAGTTGCTTTACTCTTGGTCCAAAGAATCATTAGTAATCTGAGTAGATTTTAGGATCCAGCAGGTGGATAAAGAGTTAATGTCCGACCCTGGGTTATCAGATTAACATTTAACCGTTTACATCTCTAGTCAGCATGGATATATGTTGTGACCCCCCCCACACACACACACACACACCTCAGACACAAGACAAAGACTCATATTTAAAGTCAGGAGCCACCTGACCCATCAGGCCCTGGGCCAGCACCTGAGACCTGTACAATAATCCAACCACTGACATCAGCAGCTCATCCACACACACACACACACACACACACACACACACACACACACACACACACACACACACACAGAGACATTCATATTTCACTGCAACAAAAGATGTTTGCAGGATCTTTTCAGTGACACACCCTGAGCTAATGTTTTCACTCTGAGCCTCACATTGACACCTGACGCCACACACACCTGTCAGGACCTGCTGGGAACATCAGGGTTAAAACACCTTATACATTCACCTGGATTTATTTACCTTCACTGACCTAACACAGCGCGTCCATGTTTGTTTTTATAAATCAGAGATCATTATGTTGACACAATCATTATGACACTAACTGGTCGTTATGGTAACGCCCATGGAACATAAACATAGCTTTAAAGGAACAGAGAGTCTGATGTTCAGACTGATCCTACTGGTTAGCTTAACATAAAGACTGGAAACAGTGAAACAGTTAGCTTAGCATAAAGACTGGAAACAGTGAAACAGTTAGCTTAGCATAAAGACTGGAAACAGTGAAACAGTTAGCTTAGCATAAAGACTGGAAACAGTTAGCCTGATTCTGTCTGAAGGGAACAACGTCTACAGCTGATGAACATGTTGCAGTGTGTGTGTGTGTGTGTGTGTGTGTGTGTGTGAGCCGTGTGCCCTACCTGGTTAATGACATAGACTCCGTAGTCGAGCTGCTGTCTCTGCAGGATGGGGTGCAGGTAGTACAGCCAGTACTTGAGGTGTTCGTCTCGTTTGCGGAAGGGGATGATGATGGCGACCTTCTGCTGCGCCACGCAGTCTTTGGGTTTGAAGCGTCCGCCCAGCTGCAGGTTGGGATTGTCTTTCTTAACCTGCTCCAGGTTCACTGGAATGTTGAACTCCACCCGCAGAGGACCCACTGAGGACACAAACACCAGACATCTGTGAGCTTCAGCTGCCAGCAGAACGCTGAGACATCACAACAACTTTATATCTGACTGCAGAGAGACGGAGCAGAGACGGGAGCTTTAGAAGCTTCTTCAGATGAACTTCTCCTCAGGTGAAGATATCTTAGCTAAAGAAGTGTCTGACTGCAGAGAGGACGGTGTTTTCATTGATCCTGTCTGTCCCTTCAGCAGAACCACACTGGCTCTACACGACCAGAGAAAACACAGGAAACAAGCTGTGCTGCTCAAGAGGGAGAAAACCTACAAATATCAGAATGCACTGCACCACAACAAGCCAATGAACACTCCTGCTGATGGGTGAATTAATGTGAGTTGGATTTGGCTCGTCTGAAAACAACATGATGGCTGTTTGATAACAAACGGTCTCTTACTACAGCTAAACAGTACAATAAAATACGTATAAATATCTGAAGACACTTGAGGGGAGAAAACAGAATGTTGGTTTTTAATTGACCTGAGTGGGAACTACAAAAATTTGGGAAAAAACAGCAAAATATCACAAAAGTTTTGATGCTTGGGGGAGGTGTGTAAGTTGGTGGATGGAGGTGCCCAGTGGCTCAGTGGATAGCTTGGGTGCGCCATGTACAAAGGTAGTGTCCTTGTTGCAGCAGCTGCAGGCTCGATTCCAGCCCACGACCCTTTGCTGCATGTCGACCCCTGTCTTCATCCCTCCACCACTGCAGAGTACCCTTCAGTCAGTACGTTTACATGCAGCTTGAGAAAACTGAATTATGGCTTAGTCCGACTGAAACCGGACTTTTAAATGTATGTGAACAGCTTAGTCTGACTGAAATTGGACTATCCGTAGCTCGACTAACACACCTAGATAATTCAATTGAAAATCAAACTATTGCTGCATGTATCCACTTAGTCCCACTGGAGTCAGACTGTGCCTTCTGCACATGCACCACTTTTTCTATCGCGGGCTTTCACCCTGAAGAAGAAGGAGATGACGTAGCAGCAGTTCACTCCCGGAAAAACAAACAAACAAACAAACACCATGGCGACCGAGAAGCAGAAGATGCACTTCTGGACGGACGAGGAAACTACATTCATGCTCCGACAGCTAAGTGAGTGCTCCAGCTCAGTGCTCCAGAGCCTTGCGCCCCCACGAGACAACCCGCTGAATTTCAGCATATTACTAAAAAGTCTAATAAATCCATCCATCCATCCATCTCCTAACCGCTTATCCTCTTGAGGGTCGCGGGGGGGCTGGAGCCTATCCCAGCTGACATTGGGCGAGAGGCAGGGTACACCCTGGACAGGTCACCAGACTATCACAGGGCTGACACATAGAGACAGACAACCATTCACGCTCACATTCACACCTACGGGCAATTCAGAGTTATCAATTAACCTATCCCCAACTTGCATGTCTTTGGACTGTGGGAGGAAGCTGGAGTACCCGGAGAGAACCCACGCTGACACGGGGAGAACATGCAAACTCCGCACAGATGGGCTCCCGCACCCGGGATCGAACCAGGAACCCTCTTGCTGTGAGGCGACAGCGCTAACCACCACACCACCGTGCCGCCCCACTCTAATAAATCCTTGTAAATAAAAAAAAAAAAAGCTGTTGCACTGATAAAAAAATTAATGTGACTGAGCAACTGAAACAACTTCCGTTAATAAAGGATGACGAGCTGCGTCGTCTCTGGAGGCTGTAACAGATACACAGCTGTGATAGTGGTTGTTTAAACTGTGCGCTCAGACATGATTATACATTCATACTTTCCTCTGTTTTGCTCCATCTTCTGCAGCGGTACACTGACCTGGGAACTAGCGCCACCTACTGCTTATCTCAATGAACCAACTCCTGATAATCACATCACAACAGAGGATGAAAAAGAGCATTAATCTGATCCTGTAAAACTCAGCAGAACATTGGGACAGAACCTGACCACAGATACTGAGTTCACAGAGTTTTATATTGAGACTGAGACTTTACCAGTGTGTCATCGGACAAATATGTTCCTGCAGAGTTTAACACACAGACACAGAGGTTTACTGCAGCTGGTACTTTTCCATCCTGACACAGTTACAAACTGTTCTCAGGTCAGATCTGCTCTCTGTGACCAAACTGAGCTCTGCTCATGTTCATGAACACGTGGTGCGTTCAGGTCAGTCCGATCTCACACCGGATGAGTCTGACTCAGTCATCAGTCTGATTGTTTCATGACGGGCAGAAAACAGGAGCTGAGAGTCGTCTGGCAGCATTTCATCAGATCAGCTGATGAATTTAAATTATTCTGATTTCACTGTCTTCACATTGTCCCACTGCTGAATACGGTACAGTAATATAATAACATAAAGGCACAAATCAAACATGTTAAAGGGGGGTGCCAGGGTGGCAATGGGAGTGGGAGGAGCTTGGAGGGAATTACATTTTTGGAATTGAAGCACTGTATGTTTGAGCACTGATCTCTCTATTTCAATGTGCAGTTGTCCATGTTTTTTAACGGTACGTAATAAAGTTACTCGTTATCTGAAGTTCATTAGTGTGAGTTGTTCACAGGTGACGGGCCCGGCAGTATACATCAGGGTATTAAGAAATCAGTTCTGTAAACAGAACGTTTTTTGATTCTGCGGAGATTAGGGACGGTCCGGCCCCTGAGCTGGGGTTTGATCTGACTGGATTCAGGATGCTGAGGCTGACTGGAGGTCAGTCTGTGGAGCTGCTGCCTGCTCTCCTCCCAGTGAGGTGGTGTGTAGCGGTGGGGAGTGAGGCGGAGGACACACTGTGATTCAAGGCTCTAGCTAACCTTAGCTACAGAAACATGAAGCTGCAGCCGTGAGCCTTTAGCTCCAGTTAGCAGAAGGCTAAACTGTTAGCATCATTAGCATAATTTCCTCTCATTTCTCTGCATCTGTACAACAGCCAATAGGAACGCTCTCTCTCTCTGAAATGAGCTGTGATTGGACAAAGTCTCCTGAAATCAGGACGAGGAGCAGGAGTCTGGTTTTCTTTCAGAACACTCAGATTACAATATGATCAAAGGTTATTGTGGGATTTTTGTCCAATGACATCAAAACTAGAATTATCACCTTGCAGATTATCACAAATGGGTCAAGCTTCTGTCACAGTTTTCACCCATGTCTGTCCAGACTCACGTGGAGACATGACAGCAGATGTGAGGTTCTGTGAGGTCACACTGACCTTTGACCGCAGAATTCTAATTAGTTTATTCTTCAGTCGTTCGTTTGTGCCAAGAAAGGAATTCCACTGACGTGTTATTGAGATATCCCGTTCACGATAATGGGACTGATGGACACACAGACAGACAACCTGAAAACACAGTTCCTCCAGCCACGCAGGTACACAGGCATAATACAACTGCCCTCTGCAGCTTTACATAATTTATTCTCTGTTAAGCTTTTTTAGAGTATTATTGACGTTAGAATTTAATTTGGATTAAAGATTTTATATAATCTCCTTGAGTGTGGCTCAGTGTCTGATGGAGCTTTTAAATAATCAAACTTTGAAGCTCTCTTTAAAAAATACAGTGAAGTTTACGTAAATTAACATTTATAAAACAGTGCAAACATTTTACTTAAAATATTTTAACAATAAAAAAGTCTATTTAATCTCAATGTGTCCTCTATTCAAATAACAGGTCTGTTTTAAAAGTCTGTGTGTCTGTGCCTGCAGCATCACGTTCCAATTAGCATCATTATCACAATCACAGTAATTTCCATAACGTTATCTCGTCTGATGGAGCGCAGAGCAAAGTGTTGGTGAGCAGGCAAATGAAGAGCGGAGATGTGGAGGGTCAGATTTATGGAAAAGAGATGGTAACTGGTTTGTAACTAAGGATTTAAAGGGGAACTATGATGCTTTTCCTCTTTTCTGACCCATAAATGTTGTTACAATGTGAGATACTCGTGTTAAACGACGCCAACGCGTCAGATAATGAGGTTTATGCATTTGGACGTGACCCTGAAAGCTGATTTGGATGGCTCTGCACGCTGTGTTTTACTGTCTTTTTTTAACAGAGTAGTCCTATTGACGTCAATGCGTGACGGACTTACTAGGCATGCCCAGGAATACGCCGCAGAGGTAAGCAGGTAATGACAACAACAAGCTACGGTTAACGGCTAACATTACTTACCATTCAGAGACGTCTTGAAGTAACCTCTGTACTTGAGAAACTTCAGGCTGTCCAGTCTCTACCTCCGGATCGGATTCAGGATTTAACACATACGGCTGTATTTCAAAAGTTGACATTTTCAAAAGTGAAATTCTCTCAACTTCCGCACCGGCAAAATAAGGAGGTGTTGCTCGGCAGCGCTCGGCAGCCCTTCGGAAGTCCTCGGGAGTGTGACCAATCACAGCGGAGTGGGCACGGGGCCGGGGGGTGGGGAGTAAATGAAACAGACCGTTTTCATGGGATGCGGGAAATACAAGGAAGCGATGCAGCGAAAGACACAGCGTCTCAAAGATCTACAAAGCTTTCGGTGCGGGTAATCGTGTGTAGCTGCTCTATAGGAGTCCAACAATCAATACAAAGGCCCGAAAATGAGTATAATAGGTCCCCTTTAAGAGTCAGTTGTTCTGATTAACGAGCTGAGCGGGCGGACATGTTGCTCCACCACAAACATCTCTGAATGATCCCACACATTATTTTTATAACATCTCAGTTGTGATGGTAACTCAGCTAAACTCACCTTCATAAACAAACAAACAATAAATAAACAATCATCGACACACAGTCTGATCAGCAGCTGGCCTACTGTCAGATATTTAACATGGACACTAGGTATGGGTACGAGTACTCGAGTATGTGAACATGACCTTTAAATATGTTTCTGTTACTATTTATAGTGGGTAAAACACACACATGGTCAGTGTTGAAAAATGTGTTGTAACATGTCATTGTCATGTCTTCTGGGAGCGTCCTAAACTTTCTTCTCACTGGGTAGATGTGGTGACAGAGATCAGATCAATAATGAGTTCAGAGACTGGACGGTAACCTCAGTGTAATGTACCAGCTGGACTAACACAGCAGGACAGATATTTATTACAAGTCCTACCAGCAGGTTGTAAAAAGCAATAACCAGGAAATGTCTGAGTGAGGAGTCTCCAACAACCTCCGGATGGATGGACATAGTTGAGGAAATTTATCTTATGAAACAACACGCTGCTGTTTTTCATCACGTCTGTAGGGCTGCAACTATGACTGTGTTAATCTATCAACCCAAAAATCTGTTGAATATTTCACTATTATGTCAAGTGACAACTGAAGTTTTTTCTGCCATCATAAAGTGAATCAGTGACTGATGATTGAATAAAGCACGAACTCTGGTATTGTCTTTCATAAATGAACTGTTTCCTGTGTTTGAGAATCATGTACGGAGTGGGTGTGTTAACATAAAGAGATGAAGGTAACGATGATGTAAATGTATATATGTTAAACTAACTGCACACAGAGCTGAACAAATATGTACTGATACTTCACTGGAGTCACGTGACCTCCTCACTGACAGAGACATCTGGTTTCCTACAGTCAGTCTCCCTACAGACTCGTCACACCATCAGCTGCTCTCAGGCTGCAGCATATAGACACGTAGAGGCCTCGCTGGCTGCTGGATCGTACTGCAACTCTGCCGCCATGTTGAGAGCAAAGCAGGCCAGACCTGATGCCAGCGAGCAGTTTTTATATTCATGGGTTTGTGATCTGCTGGGAGTACAAAGGAAAACTTGTGTCTGTGGTTGCTTTAACTATTCACAGTTTGCACCGTACAGCGCGGCACTGTATCACTGTAGTATTATTATTATTAAGGTGTAAACTGTCCAAACCAGTTTAGACATACTGATGTTTCCTTGCCAAGACTCAGTCGGGTGGAGCAATGGTTCTCCTGCATTATTACTGAGCTATGCAACCAGTCTGTGCATGAGCCGGTGGGAGCATTGTCTCCTCCAACATCAGATTATATCATACAGAGACGTCTGCATGAGTAGTAACCAAGGAACATAAAACAGATCCAGTTTTCCTCATGATGATGATGATGAATTATTTTCCACCATGTCAGTGATTCAGTTCCTGTCAGTCTGACACACACTCCTATGCTGAGCCCAGCAGAGATTAGAGACTAAATATTCACAATATAATTAGGTGTAAATACATTCAAAATGCACTGAGGACGTATTGTTATCCGATCTAACAAACCACTTCTGAAGGTGGTCAGGGACGCATTGTGACCACATCAAACACAAGTGTAAATGCAAATGTGTCTCCAATCCACATGCAACAACTCTGTGGGCGAAAATACGTAAGCGAGGCACGCCAGCTGGACACAGGAAGAAGACAACAACAACAACACTCACCGGGTAGCGACTGCCAAGAAAAAGAAAACACAGATGCTAGCCGAGGACGGAGTCACGGTGAGACGAAGTGTCTGCACTCCATTTGGTCCGACAAAAGTGTCCATACAATAATGCAACTTCATGGGCGGCTAACATCTTGTTGTTGTTGTTGTTGTGACGCACAGGATATGACATTGTAGTCTGCTGCTGGAAATATTTGCAGAAGAAGAAGAGGATGTGATGTAAGCAGGACGGAGCGTGATCAGAGAGGAGATAAAGAAGAAGAGAATAACTAAATAAATTAGATTATATAACAATAAGAAAAAAATAAAAGTAAAGACAAGGGGATGAAAAGAGTTACTGAGCAAACAGTCTGGTAAATCTGATTTCTTGTCACGACACCACGAACTACGATTTTAATGCTGACTGAACACACGACTGTCACACACATGCACGAGGAGGAGGAGGAGGAGGAGAAGGAGGAGGAGGAGACACTGAGGATGGTCTGAGTTTTACAGGCAGCAGCTATCTTCCTACAATCTGCCTAGAAACACGAGCTGTGTCCCAATTCAGGGTCTGCATCCTTCGAAGGAAGCGTCCTCCGAAGGCCGGGTCCTTTGGAGAACGCTCCCCCCGGAAGGACGCGTCCTCCCCGTTAACCAAATGGGACGGTCTAGCCTTCGGAGTATTTCCTGGTCGCGTCACCGCCGTTCCCCTCACGTCACCAGCTGGCCAACCCCGCGAAAATACGAAACAAAAGAAAGACTCAACAGAGGAGAGAGAAAGAAAGAAAGAAAAGAGGAAAAAGAAAGAATCAACAGAGGAGAGAGAAAGAAAGAAAGAAAAGAGGAAAAAGAAAGAATCAACAGAGGAGAGAGAAAGACAAAAAGAAAGAAAGAAAGAAAAATAATGGAGCCGGAGGTAATTTTTCTTGTTGTTTTAATGTTCCTCGCTCTGGAGGAAGAGGAGAGGAGGATGCGCTCTCTCCGCCAGCGCCGGCGGCGGCTGCTCTATCTCCGGCTGAGAGAGGACCGTGCTGAGGTAAACTTGTTATTTGAGCCCACAGTAATGTTATTATTATTAGCTAATTAACAGTCAGGGGTAGTTGGTATACAAATAGCCTACATTACGTTAATGCTAGACAGGTTAACTGTAGATCGGGTCGTGGTTAATGCCATATCACCTTGATTAATAGTTAAAAACCCTGACCTCGATTTAATATTTAAAATAGATTACATATTTTGGTCATGAATCATACAAACTAGATTGACAAGCCTAGATAGTATGATGATAAACAGATTTTGCATTATGTACTTAAGCTCTAAAATGAACTAGATTCATTTTATAAACTAAAAGTATGTAGTTATAGTTTAATAAATCATTTTTCTTCTCCTCTTCTTCCTCTCCTTCAGACCAGACCCATGTACTGCAGGGTCAACCAGGCGGTACCGGTCCTTGAAAGGTTTTTTAATGGAGAAGACACCAGGCAGGACTTCAGGCTGAACAGAGAGTCCCTGGCAGTGCTGCTGAACCTGCTCCACCAGGATCGGAGGCATGGATGGGGTGCCACACTAGAGACCCTGGTGTTCCTCTTCTGGCTGGCGAGTGGGACATCATACAGGGTGGTTTCCAGGGTGTTTGGGATGCCTCGCTCCACTGTCCACCGCATCGTCCACCGAGTTACTGAGGAGGTGGTGGCCATTCGCCAGAGGGTCATCCACTTCCCTCGGACCGCAGAAGACCTGGCGGCAGTAACTCGGGGGTTTGCAGGGCTGGCAAGACACCAGGCTTTTTCCAAAGCTGCTGGTGCGATCGACGGCTGCCATGTCAGGATGAAGCCACCGAGCGGCCCTGATGGTCAGTGCTACATTAACAGGAAGCTGTTTGCCTCCATCATCCTGCAGGCAGTCAGCGACCATCAGGGCCGCTTTTTGGACACATACGTGGGCTGGCCGGGGTCGGTGCATGACGCCAGAGTACTCCGGCACAGCCCACTGTACAGACAGGCGGCTTACCCTCCTCCAGGGCACTTCATCCTCGCAGACGGCGGGTACCCGTGCCTCCAGCATCCACTCCCCCTCATCACTCCCTTCAAACAGCCAGTTGAAGGTGTGGGAGCCCAGCGCTTTAATGCGCATCATTCCAGGGCACGCTCTATTATTGAGCGTGCCTTTGGAATGATGAAGAGCAGGTTTAGGGCCATTTTTTTTAAAGCGCTGGAGGTGCACCACACCTTCGTGCCTCAGGTAAGTCATCACAAAACATGATTCTTATTTTTGAGTACTGAAACAGAGTAAATCAAAATTAATGAAACATTCTTGCTCATTTCAGGTCATAACAGCATGTGCCGTCCTGCACAACATCTGCCTGGGAGCTGGTGACATCATGCCCCCAGAGGATGAGGTGCAGGACGTCAACCCGGAGGATGAGGGGGAGAACGGGCTGGAGGCCGTCAGTGGTGCTCCGTGGCGGGACCGTCTGTCTGCGGAGGTGTCTGCTCTGGAGGAGGGTAACCCTGACCACGACTATCTTTAGTCGGTAAGTAATATAACTTTAAAGCCAGTATTCCTACTTGAAGTGTTTTGTAGATGGTTTTGTTTGTTGTAATAATTTATTATCATTATATTTCTATTATCAAATTATGTAGTAATTCTTGCCTCTTTCTTAAAAAATTCTTAGTGACATGGCAGCCGTCGATCGAGCCACCCCTGCAAACCCAGGACGATGTGGTGGACAGTGGAGACCAGACCCCCAAACACCCTGAATGCCACCCCAGATGATGTCCCACTGACCAACAGAAGACAGACACCAGGGTCTTTATTGTGGCATCCCATCCAGCCCAGCAGCACTGCCAGGGACTCCTGTTCAGCCTGTTATTGTCAATAGTTCGGAATTTCATTAATGATATATTTAATTATTTGTTTTTGTTTATGATTGTTCATTGTCCATATTTATTAATAATCTGTAAACTGTAAATAGTTCTGTTGTAATTCTGTAAATAGTTGTAATTGTGTAAATTGTTGTAAATTGTTTTTCTATTAAATCCCTTTTGTCCCTTAAGAGTAGCACTTGATGCTGTTTGCTAACACTTTTATAAATTGTACTTAAGTTGGAAGTACTAAATGCAAGATGACGTGACAGTACAACAATGATTTAATTTTTAAAACATAAAAACTCATTTAAAACAGAAAATTCAGAACAACAACATAACTATAAAATGAAATAACTATATACAATATAAAATGAACTGAAATAAATAGATAACTAAAACAAAAACTATAACTAACTATACTATAACAATAACTAACAATAACTACTAATAACTAACTAACTATATACAATATAAACAAAACTAGCGCCGCTCCACCAGTCTCTCGAGGAGAGAGAAAAACCTTTCCATCCTCTCCCGGCTCCTCTGCTCCTTGCTCCCTAAAACACAATACAACATGTTTTGTGTTACAACAAAATAAAAAGGGTTAAAAGATTTTTAAAAATGATAATGATTGATCGATTTTTCTATCCATTTATTTTTTTTACTACTCCAAACGTTTTACTAGACTTTAGAATTTACAGTCTGTAAAAATATAATAAATTTTATTTCAAATCAACGTAAAATAATATAAACTTATTGGTCTTTTTATGTACATTATATGAAGCAACCTCTGAACCTCAAACATTTGAAAGTGAAGTTTTTATAGCATCAAGCTAACATTACTCAGCACTAATATTATATATATATATATATATATATATATTAGTCACATATTTTAACTGAATTTGGGGGTTCTGGTTTAACATATATGGCGTTGGATGTCATATGGATCGATGTGAGTAAAAACCGAATATTATAAATGTGAAATCTGAATACTTACATTTATACGTCGAATCCCCACTAGACGTCGCCATTTCAGTTCAGTTTTTTCGACTGAGCAGCAGCAGCGCGCAAAGCATCTTGGGATACGGGAGCCTGCGAAGGATAGTAGCGGTGCATCCTCCGAAACGGCACCCAACGGCTGAGAAGGAGGACACATTTGAAGTGCGAATTTGAAGGATCCTTCGAATTTGGATGAATTGGGACAGGCCTTCGCGCAGTGTTGTGACGTAACTGGCCTTCAAATGCGGCCTTCGAAGGATGCAGACCCTGAATTGGGACACAGCTACAGATTCAGTCTGGACCTGCTGATCACCCTGTGACATCATCAATAACATTCATAATCAATAACACTGACTCAGGTGTAAATCTGTGTGCTGACCAAATATTATTGTTGACATGACATCTACATGAACAGACTGGGAAAGAATAAATAAATAAATAAACAAACTCTAACAGCTGCTTTGACTCAGACCAGTGACTCTTACTGGTTTTCCTCCAGTGCAGACTGACTGTCAGAGTGTCATCAGTACAGGTGACACCTGATAACAGCTCCTCAACACTCTATTGTCCTCAGTGGACAGGCGTCTCCGTGGAAATAGACTGTTTCCTCTGACACCATGTGACCAGCTGAGAGCCAATCAGCTTGGTCTTAATGTCCACAGATGGAGGACAGCTCATCACTGCTGTCTGTCTGACCGAGGGTCTCTGCTGTGTGTGAACAACCAGGAACAGCTGCCAGTGACACAGGAAGTGAACGACACCTGATGATAATGATGATGATGATGATGATGACGATGTCATCTGACATGTTCTTTATGTCTCTGTCCTCAGTGTCAAACTTTAAAATGGACTCTACAGTTCAGACCTGTCTGCTTCACTGTCTCACCTCAGACTGACCACACCTTAAACCTGTCCTCGCGGTACGGAGACACATTTGTCTCTGTATTATCTGTGTGGACAGATCTGTCCCCAGTGTCTCCTCCTGAGGTTTCTGCCATTGTTCTCCTGTTTGTTTTTTTAGGGAGTTTTTCCTGATCAGCTGTGAGGGTGTGAGGACAGAGAGACGTGCGTGCTGTAAACCCTCTGAGGTTACTGTGATGTGTGACACTGAGCTTTGTAAATAAAACTGAACTGAACGATCAACAGTCTGTGTGTCATCTGTCAATATATAAAACACCTTCCACAAATACAAAAACAATAAAGTCACGAGAATATGTCACAGATATGAAACAGATCTGCAAACCCCAGATCAGGACGAAGAGTTACGGGGACAGTGCTGTCACTCTGGATCAGCTCTGTGTTTGAAGCGCTTTATAATAAAGTTGACTTGATTTATTTTGGACCTGACTCTCCTGCCATGATCTGACAGAGCTTCCTGAAGCTGAGCTCACCTGTGATTTACCTGAGACATGTTTCCTCTAACTTCCTGTTCCTGGATCTGTTCTTGTTCTTGTTAAACTCACTTTGTTAATTAACTTTAAGGTCCAACAGTCTCATGAGCAGGACAGCAGAGTGTGTTGTGACCCTGTTGGACACATGTCCACATGTCCACAGCAGCAGTGTGAGCAGGTCTTACCGAGCAGAGGTGATGTCTCCGGGCACCTCTCCAGCTTCACCGCCGGTGGGTGCTCCTCGGGTCCGGCCTCGTCCTTCTGCTCCTCGGTCACCTCCCTCTGGCTCTGGGCCTCCTTTGGTTCGGTTCCGTGGGGGGTCTCTGTGTGTCTGACCCGGGATATCTGCGCGGTGCCGTTACGGGACTGCTGGTTCTGGACGAAGGCGAACCGGATGTCCAGGGAGCGGACGTAGAAGACGACAGTGACGGAGATGTGGAGGAAACAGAGCAGGACCACCAGCTTACAGGTCCGGTGGAGGAGGGAGAAGTTCCCGGTGGAGTCTCCGGCCATCCTGACTCACGGTGCACCGACGGGCAGATTATTGATGTGCCAAACAATGAGGAAGAAGGCGGAACAGAGAGGCTGCGGCCCCGGGGTCCTGGCTCTCTGCTCGGTAACTGTTAGCTCTCGGGCTCCATTTTCACTCAACTTCACCGGAAACTTTCAAACTTTTAGACACCGAGATTCCGTTAAACTACAACCGAAAGTCTTCTTAAAAAACAAGCCGAATAAGGGAACAGAGTGAGGTCATCGGGTCGGGCTCGGTCTCAGTCAGATAGCAGTTAGCTTCAATTAGCTTCCCGTGCGTTCACTTTTAAAGTGACGTTATCTGATAACGCTAACTGCTACCGGGAGTTAGCAGCGCAGGAACTCCGTGTCTCCGTTACCCGGGTCAGTAAAACACCGGCTGGTAAAAGATTAAAAGTCTCCAGATAAAATATAATAACTTAAAACTGAGTTTTAACTAATATTACTGAGCGCTGCTGGTTTCTGACACAGATGTTGAGAAGTAACGGGACGAGAAAGTCGAGTCTCCACTGAGGACACCGACTGTGTCGAGCTGACGGAAACATCCGCTACACTTCCGCTCAAAGACTTTCAAAGTAAAACGTATGATTGCTGAGATTATTTTTATTTTTAGTTTATCATATTTTATTTTAAACTTTGTATTAACAGTTTCCACCCAATGTATCTGGTGGTTAAAACATTCAGTTTGCACACAAAGTGGAAAAGCATAATAATAATAATGATTATTATTATTATTATTATTATCATTATCATTATTATATGATTGTGTTTATTAGTATTGTTTTTTTATTTCTATTTTTATTTATTAGTATTAGTAGTATTTTTATTATTATTATATTATGCTTTTCCACTTTGTGTGTAAACTGAATGTTTTAACCACCAGATACATTGGGTGGAAACTGTTAATACAAAGTTTAAGATAAAATAAAAGATATAATAATAATAATAATATCAATTATTATTATCATAAATGAATAAAAAAGACATGAGTACAAACACACAGGGATTTACCTGATTGAATATAAAGTTGTAAGATCTGTATAAATCAATTGTTTTGGTCAGTTTTTTATTACTAATAATTGGCAGTTTGGTTTGTAGGTCCAGTAGTTAGTTCCACCTGCCCTTATCTCCTTTGGGACGGCCTTAAAATACATATAAAAATGAACTCTGTTGTAACGTAATTCAGTGTTTGGTGAAATGTTTCATACATAAGAACAGAATCCTGAACTCATCCCTCAAATTAACATACATGTACAACATAACACTGTTTACTGTGTAGATCTGTGTGTGTGTGTGTGTGTGTGTATATATTATTTTTATGTTCATATGGGGTAGATTTTATTATTATTATTTTCAGTTTTTAGGGATGCTTTGTATTTACTTCATATATTAATATACTTTTTATACTTTTCTTATATAAGCCATATTTATACAAACTCCCTCCACCTCTGCTGAGAAACTTCTACCACTGCACAATAGAGAGTGTCCTCACCTATGGCTGTACGGTGTGGTACGCCAGCTGCACTGCATCTGAAAAGAATCAACTGCAGCGGGTCATCAAGACGGCTGAGTGGATCATCGGCTCCCCACTTCCACGCCTAGAGGAGATCTATTCCAGCCGTCTCCTCCAACGGGCCACAAAGATTCAGGATGACCCCGCCCACCCAGGACACTCTCTATTCACCGGCCTTCCCTCTGGCAGACTCATGAGAGCCCGCACCAACAGACTGAAACACAGCTTCTTTCCCATGGCTGTGAAGAGACTGCTGCAAGAACCATGACCACCCCCCCCCCCCAGAAGCACACACACCCACACCCACACCCACTACTATCTCCCAGTCCAATAAATGGACTACTGACTGCTGCAAGGACATTGTAGCTGCTACAAGAGAGTGCCGAACGGAATTTCACTGTTCTACAATGACAATAAAGCTTCTTATCTATCTTATCTATATTGCATATTACAAACAAACAGTTTGGCTTCTTTTAGGACTTTATTGGAGCTTTTGTGCTCAGTTTGTTGTTTGTTTAACATTCAATACATGGAGTATGTAATTCGAGGTTTTTATTATAAAAGTTGAAGAAAACTTCTGTAATAATATAAAAACAATGTACAACCAATCAGTAAAACGTCGCGGGGAAAGAAAGAAACATCACAGAAACACAAACCTTCGGGATCTAAACAGAAGGAATAAAACTGAAATATCTAAATGAGCTCATCATTTTTTGATTCTTAAATTTTCAGAAGTACTAAATTATGTTTTACAGTTGGCATCTTTAAAAACACAAAAAGAGTCTTTTGAGCAGAATCATTGTTTCCTCCTGTTGGCCAATGACGAGCCTGAACCTGAATTTATTTGTACAACATTATCAGTCAAACAGCCGACATCACACAGTGGACAATATTAATATTTTATTAATTCAGCTGTTTCACTTCAGATCTAACTAAATGTTCAGAAACAAAATTTAACTCTTTCATAAAGATCTGAATTCTGTTCTTTGTTTTTCTGTAAAATAAGAAGCAAATATGTTTCACTGAGGAGATTACTGGGTTTAATAACTTTAATACTTTCCTTTACTTCTTCTTTTTGTAAATAGTTGATTTAATCTAAACTGAGACGCTGACGTGCAGAGACAGAATATAATGCACCAAAAAGAGAGAATAAAAACAGAACTTTATGTTGAACTTCATAAGTTCTGTTTTATCTCTTTGTTTCCTGATCACGTTCTTCACTCACAGTCCTGTGGCTGCCCTGTGCTTTTATTTTGTAGGCTGACGCACCACGCTTCCGGTGTTTTTCCGTACATTTTGAAGGTAAGTTTGAAGCAGCTTCGAGGGGCACGAGGACGGGGCGTGGCTGCTTCATGTGTCAATCTGTGACGACAAACACCAAAGGTCATGAATCATTGATCAATGTTTGTTAATCATTTACTCATGTTTGACTCTCCACAGGTCAACAGGTCACTCCTGACAGCACGCAGAAATAAATACATAAATAAATACATAAATAAATATAAAAATAAATAAATAAGTATGAAAATAAGTAAAATAAAACATTTAATAAAATAAAATTAGGTAAATTAAAAATAGATAAGTTAAATTTAATCAAAATAATAAAAAAATTAAATTAAATAAAAAATTAAATTAAATTCAGTTAGATAAAATAAAAATGGATACATTTCAATTAAATCAAAAAATAAATCTAAAAATCAAAATAAAATAAATTAGAATAGATTTAATTACATTGAATTCAATTAAAACAAAAATAATAAATGAATAAAAATTAGAATCAGAGGTACGTCATTGATTCGAGAGAAACTGTCAATGGAACAGTCCCTCTGAGGTAAAGTGTAGAGAATTATGGAAGCAGAAATAAGAAGTATGAAGTACCAGGTATGTAAAAATAAAATATCTGCAGTATGCTACAATGTTAACAGGAGTATGTGAATTATTTAGAAATATAAAAATATGTATAATGTGTTGAATAAAGTGTGTAAAGAAACCTGTGCTTTATATTACATTATAATGTATAAAACTAGAATGTAAAGTTAGAAATATTAAAATGTGTATATGATGCTGTAATGAACAACATGATATGTACATGAGTAGGACTAAGAATAAATATAAACATACATGACTGTGATCAGGACAAGTCAGTCACACTGTGATGATTTGAACTATTATTATTATTATCATCATTATTATTATTACTCTCTGTTGAAACATTTCTACCTGTGAATGTGATTTCTTTTGTTTTCTTATGATGTTTAAGTCTGTTTTTCTTTTTGTGTTTTTGTTGCTCTTATAAACATTTCATGTTTATTAAGTTGTTTGTTGTGTTATTGAGGAGCTTTTGTGTTTGTTATGTTTATTCAAAATGGACAGAAATGCCAATAAAATTAGTATAATAAATAAATAAACCTCAGAGTCTGTCAGAAACACACACACACACACACTGAAGTGAAGCAGAGACGCCCTCATGTGGTAAAAACAAAAAGATGTCATTACAACCAGCTGACAAACTTTTTTCAACTTTTCATAGCTTCTGTTTTTGTTTGTTTGTTTGTTTTAATTTTTTCTATTTATTTAGTTTGTTTTGTTGTCTCTGTGGTGTTCATTTCATGTTTCATATCTGCAGAGTTAAAGTTCAGAGCTGGAAACAGTAAAACTTGTATTTTGTCTTCATCAGCTGACCTGGAGACAGATCAGCTGATGAAGACTTTGTATCTGGTGTTAATTAATAAGATGTTTAGATAACGTCTGGTTGTCACGGGCGACCATGATCAACATCTCACAGATAACAGTCTGTGTCATCACATGTTTAACCTTCAGTAACCTGTGTGTGTGTGTGTGTGTGTGTGTGTGTGTGTGTGTGCAAATAAACCCACAAACCAGTTTGTGTCTGTTTCCACTGAGATTTGATGAGTTTATACTGTTTTGTTTGTTTGTTTGTTTTCTTTGGTTGTTTTGCATCTCATGTGGTTGTTTAGCTTGTTTTGTTTCTTTGTAGTCATGTTGTGTCTCTTCGCAGCTCCTCTGATACTTTGGACCCCTGATACTTTGGACCTCTGGTACTTTAGGCCCCTGATACTTTGGGCCCCTGATACTTTGGACCTCTGGTACTTTGGGCCCCTGATACTTTGGACCTCTGGTACTTTGGGCCCCTGATACTTTGGGCCCCTGATACTTTGGGCCTCTGGTACTTTGGGCCCCTGATACTTTGGGCCCCTGATACTTTGGGCCTCTGATACTTTGGGCCTCTGATACTTTAGGCCCCTGATACTTTGGGCCTCTGATACTTTAGGCCCCTGATACTTTGGACCTCTGGTACTTTAGGCCCCTGATACTTTGGGCCTCTGATACTTTGGGCCTCTGATACTTTAGGCCCCTGATACTTTGGGCCTCTGATACTTTGGGCCCCTGATACTTTGGACCTCTGGTACTTTAGGCCCCTGATACTTTGGGCCTCTGATACTTTGGATCCCTGATACTTTGGACCCCTGATACTTTGGACCCCTGATACTTTGGGCCTCTGATACTTTGGGCCCCTGATACTTTGGGCCTCTGATACTTTGGGCCCCTGATACTTTAGGCCCCTGATACTTTGGACCTCTGGTACTTTAGGCCCCTGATACTTTGGGCCCCTGATACTTTGGACCTCTGATACTTTGGGCCCCTGATACTTTGGACCCCTGACACTTTGGGCCCCTGATACTTTGGGCCTCTGATACTTTGGGCCCCTGATACTTTGGACCTCTGATACTTTGGGCCCCTGATACTTTGGACCTCTGATACTTTGGGCCCCTGATACTTTGGACCTCTGATACTTTGGGCCCCTGATACTTTGGACCTCTGATACTTTGGGCCTCTGATACTTTGGGCCCCTGATACTTTGGACCTCTGATACTTTGGGCCCCTGATACTTTGGGCCTCTGATACTTTGGGCCCCTGATACTTTGGACCTCTGATACTTTGGGCCCCTGATACTTTGGGCCCCTGATACTTTGGACCTCTGATACTTTGGGCCTCTGATACTTTGGGCCCCTGATACTTTGGGCCTCTGATACTTTGGGCCCCTGATACTTTGGGCCTCTGATACTTTGGGCCCCTGATACTTTGGGCCTCTGATACTTTGGGCCCCTGATACTTTGGGCCCCTGATACTTTGGACCTCTGATACTTTGGGCCTCTGATACTTTGGGCCTCTGATACTTTGGACCTCTGATACTTTGGGCCTCTGATACTTTGGGCCCCTGATACTTTGGGCCCCTGATACTTTGGGCCCCTGATACTTTGGACCTCTGATACTTTGGGCCTCTGATACTTTGGGCCTCTGATACTTTGGGCCCCTGATACTTTGGGCCCCTGATACTTTGGGCCTCTGATACTTTGGGCCTCTGATACTTTGGGCCTCTGATACTTTGGACCTCTGGTACTTTAGGCCCCTGATACTTTGGACCTCTGATACTTTGGGCCTCTGATACTTTGGGCCCCTGATACTTTGGGCCCCTGATACTTTGGACCTCTGATACTTTGGGCCTCTGATACTTTGGACCTCTGATACTTTGGGCCCCTGATACTTTGGGCCCCTGATACTTTGGACCTCTGATACTTTGGGCCTCTGATACTTTGGGCCTCTGATACTTTGGACCTCTGATACTTTGGGCCTCTGATACTTTGGGCCCCTGATACTTTGGGCCCCTGATACTTTGGGCCCCTGATACTTTGGACCTCTGATACTTTGGGCCTCTGATACTTTGGGCCTCTGATACTTTGGGCCCCTGATACTTTGGGCCCCTGATACTTTGGGCCTCTGATACTTTGGGCCTCTGATACTTTGGACCTCTGATACTTTGGGCCCCTGATACTTTGGGCCTCTGATACTTTGGGCCCCTGATACTTTGGACCTCTGATACTTTGGGCCTCTGATACTTTGGACCTCTGATACTTTGGGCCCCTGATACTTTGGGCCTCTGATACTTTGGGCCCCTGATACTTTGGGCCTCTGATGATGAATTTATGGATCACATCATTGAAAAGATGTAATTTAAATACAATCTTAATCAATGATATAATAACATATAAATATATATGTATAAACCAGATGTACCGGGTGACGTAGTTCACTGTTGAACCTCCAGCTCACCGCCGGAGCGACGTGCTGACGTCACAGCTGTACGTCAGTGTGGAGGAATGTGCGGAAACTTCTTGTACACTTTTCTTTCTGCGCTGATCGTCGAAGAAAAAACCGCAGAAACTGGAAACAAGTGAAGAAAAGTAGCGCAAAGTGTGGACCCGAGGACTCGGTGAGTTTCCCCGCTGCTCGGTGCTCGGTGTCGGCCCGTTAGAGGAGCTGCTGGGCGGCGGTTAGTCGGAGCGGAGCGGCTGGAAAGTTGTTGGCAGTTTGGAGGAAAATGGAGGCGGTGAGTCGGTGAAGAAGGCGCTGTCCGGGGCTGATCAGGACCATGGCTAACACTCCGACACCGCCGATAGTCTCCAAACACATCAATCCTTCACTTTCCTTCAGCTTCAGCGACACTAAACACTCCTCCAACACTTTATATTAACTCTAAATATCTAAATCTAAATGTCGCTGTTTTTAAATGGAGCTCTGCGCTTCCGCAAACTAAGTTTTCTGAGCCTGAAATGGTCGCTGTAAATCACATCCAGACTTCATCAGCCACACTTACACTTATTTAAATAACTCCAGGTATCTGAAGACATATTTCAGCAGATATGTCACCATGAATCAGAGTTTATAAGTTAAAAAGTCTCTGAGTGATGTTTTAATCCGCAGAAACCACGTGTTCATTATTAGACTTTCACTTTTTAATCCTTCACTGACATCAGATTTAAATAGTCTTAAAGTTCTAACACATGCTTCAAAATAAAGCGGATTTTTAGAAGATATTTAAACAACTTTATTATTAAATATCTTTACTTTTAGTCTGCTCATACCAAACCCCTATACAGCTTTCACTGTATTTAAGAGTTAATCGGATATTTGTGGACAGGCTGTTGTGATCAGGCTCCTGTCAGGTTTTTGTCACTTTTTAATATTCTCCATATATTTCTGTGTCTTTTAACTTTTAGTAACTATCATCATATCTTTGTATATTCTCTCTGTAAAACTATAAAACTTTGTTAGACCGCTGACAGCCTCTGCAGCGCAGTGAGTTGAATCTCGTGTTTTCCAAAGGAAGTTTTGAACGTGTTTGTTCCTCCTTATGGCGCTGTCGACTGAGCTGTGGTGCTGTTTCAAAATGGCCGACAGACACATTCACTGAAAACTGTGTCCTGTCACACACATACACACACATACACACACATACACACACATACCAGGTACTCAAGTACAATTTCAATGTACTTGTACTCGAGTATTTCCATTTTATGCTATGGGATTTTTTTTAGGGACTGTTGGTAATTTATGAGAGAGTAGGGCGTGGTGCTAAAGAGGGGGCGCATGTCAGATACGTTTATTAAGCACTGGGGAGGGTCTCATGTTTTTATTGCTTTTATTTATTTATTTATTTTAGCTTAGTGGACGGCATACAAATCTGAGTGGTTGTATTTTGTATTTATTTTACTGCAGATTTTTAAAGAAGACATGCAGCCAGGTTTCGAAGCTATGTTTTCATTAAAAATAAGAGAATACATCAATCAATCAATCAATCAATTTTATTTATAAAGCCCAATATCACAAATCACAATTTGCCTCAGAGGGCTTTACAGCATACAACATCCCTCTGTCCTTTGGACCCTCACAGCGGCTAAGGAAAAACTCCCCAAAAAAACCCCTTTAACGGGGAGAAAAAAATGGTAGAAACCTCAGGAAGAGCGACTGAAGGAGGGATCCCTCTTCCAGGACGGACAGACGAGCAATAGATGTTGTACAGAACAGATCAATATAATGAATTAACAGTAATCCATATGACACAATGAGACATAAGGAGAAACAGATATTATATTAATAATATGATTATATATGTATGTGACAATAATGATATGTGTATAATAGTCCAGGTATGACTAATAGTAACAGCAGCAGTGGGAGGCATCAGGCAGGACCACGGCAGCAGCACAACCACGACACACCATCCAGGCACAGCTGCGACACAAGTTAACCTGAGAGACAGTGGAGCACAAAGGCTCCGGAGAACAAGCCGAGTTAGTGACATGCAGTAGGCCCGGGTTAGAGAGATGCATTAACAGGACATGAATACTAGCAAGGGAGAGAGAGAGAGAAAGAAGGAGAGAAGGGGCTCGGTGTATTATAGAAGGTCCCCCGGCAGACTAGGCCTATGTCAGCCTAACTAGGGGCTGGTCCAAGACAAGCCTGAGCCAGCCCTAACTATAAGCTTTATCAAAAAGGAAAGTCTTAAGTCTAGTCTTAAAAGTGGAGACGGTGTCTGCCTCCCGGACCGAAACAGGAAGCTGATTCATGCAAAAATATAAAGAAAACATCCTCTCAGAAATAAAAAAGAAAATAATAAAAGAAAGATAAAAGAAAAATAAAAGAGAAATAAAATAGAAAACATGCAAAACAAAGAAAATATGCCCTCTAGAATAGAGAAAAATAAAGAAAATGGCGGAAAAAAGAAAATAGAAAACATGCAAAAAAATAAAGAAGAGAGGCCCTCCAAAAAAAGAGAAATAAATTGAAGTTGTACCATATTTATCACAGCCATAAACTGTCAAGACAGAAATAATTACTGGTTTTTCAAACTGTGGTCCTTGAACACATCATGAGTTTCCGTCAGAAAAAAACACCCTCCTAACTGCACGTGTCAGGACAGGTCATGTGTGATGGTCATATGTGAGAGACAACGAATGTTTAGACATAAACGATGTGACATGATCGTGTTCAGAGACAGAGACGTGCTGTGACATGTTGGTTCAGAGCTCTGACTTTACGTTGATCCTCTGAGTCTAGTTTACTGTTCATATGTTATTTATATGTCAAGATCACAAACACCTCGAGTGATCGCTGTCTCAGTTTTCTGTGGGTCAGACCTCAGACTGACTGGACGACTGCGTCAGGACTGAAAATCAGACGTTCGTCACTACATCACCTTTTCATTCTGTGGTCGTCCTCAGCTTCTCGTCCCCGCGGAGCTGAAGAGCTGAACTCAACATGGCCGCTCAGACGGTGTTCTCGGTGGGGATGTATCCTGTCGGTGTTTCTGTGATGGAGGACGGACAGGGTGACCTGCCTGGAAACACACTCCCCGCCCCCCAGCTGGTGATGCTGGCCAACGTGGCGGCAGTGACGGCAGCAGAGGGCGGCGGCGGAGACGGCAGCGCGGCAGACGAGAAGGAGATGATGGAGCTGAAGACTGTGGGGTGCACCTACTCGGACAGCGAGGAGGAGAGCATCATCAGGTCAGGAGTTAGTCTGCTCCCAGTCATCAAGTCAGGAGTTAGTCTGCTCCTAGTCACCAGGTCAGGAGTTAGTCTGCTCCCAGTCATCAAGTCAGGAGTTAGTCTGCTCCCAGTCATCAAGTCAGGAGTTAGTCTGCTCCTAGTCACCAGGTCAGGAGTTAGTCTGCTCCTAGTCACCAGGTCAGGAGTTAGTCTGCTCCCAGTCATCAAGTCAGGAGTTAGTCTGCTCCCAGTCATCAAGTCAGGAGTTAGTCTGCTCCCAGTCATCAAGTCAGGAGTTAGTCTGCACCTAGTCACCAGGTCAGGAGTTAGTCTGCTCCCAGTCATCAAGTCAGGAGTTAGTCTGCTCCTAGTCACCAGGTCAGGAGTTAGTCTGCTCCCAGTCATCAAGTCAGGAGTTAGTCTGCTGCCAGTCATCAAGTCAGGAGTTAGTCTGCTCCCAGTCATCAAGTCAGGAGTTAGTCTGCTGCCAGTCATCAAGTCAGGAGTTAGTCTGCTGCCAGTCATCAGGGCAGGAGTTAGTCTGCTCCTAGTCACCAGGTCAGGAGTTAGTCTGCTCCCAGTCATCAAGTCAGGAGTTAGTCTGCTCCCAGTCATCAAGTCAGGAGTTAGTCTGCTCCTAGTCACCAGGTCAGGAATTAGTCTGCTCCTAGTCATCAAGTCAGGAGTTAGTCTGCTCCCAGTCATCAGGGCAGGAGTTAGTCTGCTCCTAGTCACCAGGTCAGGAGTTAGTCTGCTCCCAGTCATCAAGTCAGGAGTTAGTCTGCTCCTAGTCACCAGGTCAGGAGTTAGTCTGCTCCCAGTCATCAAGTCAGGAGTTAGTCTGCTCCTAGTCACCAGGTCAGGAGTTAGTCTGCTCCCAGTCATCAAGTCAGGAGTTAGTCTGCTCCTAGTCACCAGGTCAGGAGTTAGTCTGCTCCCAGTCATCAAGTCAGGAGTTAGTCTGCTGCCAGTCATCAGGGCAGGAGTTAGTCTGCTCCTAGTCACCAGGTCAGGAGTTAGTCTGCTCCCAGTCATCAAGTCAAGAGTTAGTCTGCTCCTAGTCACCAGGTCAGGAGTTAGTCTGCTCCTAGTCATCAAGTCAGGAGTTAGTCTGCTCCCAGTCATCAGGGCAGGAGTTAGTCTGCTCCTAGTCACCAGGTCAGGAGTTAGTCTGCTCCCAGTCATCAAGTCAGGAGTTAGTCTGCTCCCAGTCATCAAGTCAGGAGTTAGTCTGCTCCTAGTCACCAGGTCAGGAGTTAGTCTGCTCCTAGTCATCAGGGCAGGAGTTAGTCTGCTCCTAGTCCTCATGTCAGGCGTTAGTCTGCTCCTAGTCATCAGGTCAGGAGTTACTCTGCTCCTAGTCATCAAGTCAGGCTCCTAGTCATCAGGTCAGGAGTTAGTCTGCTCCTAGTCATCAGGTCAGGAGTTAGTCTGCTCCTAGTCATCAGGGCAGGAGTTAGTCTGCTCCTAGTCACCAGGTCAGGAGTTAGTCTGCTCCTAGTCCTCATGTCAGGCGCTAGTCTGTTCCTAGTCATCAGGTCAGGAGTTAGTTTGCTCCTAGTCCTCATGTCAGGCGTTAGTCTGCTCCTAGTCATCAGGTCAGGAGTTACTCTGCTCCTAGTCATCAAGTCAGGCTCCTAGTCATCAGGTCAGGAGTTAGTCTGCTCCTAGTCATCAGGTCAGGAGTTAGTCTGCTCCCAGTCATCAAGTCAGGAGTTAGTCTGCTCCTAGTCATCAGGTCAGGAGTTAGTCTGCTCTCAGTTATAGTGAAGGTGTTAACTCACCTGTGTGTGTGTGTGTGTGTGTGTGTGTGTGTGTGTGTGTGTTCAGGTACAGCTACGACAACCAGAACCACAGGGAGGTGTGTATCATTGAGTATCCCGAGTCGCCCGGCCCGCCCATCCACACAGTGATCGTAGGAAACCACCTGCAGGAGGAGGAGGAGTTTGATGGGGACAAAGCTCAAGACCTGTCCCGTTGCACTAAGCCCCGCCCCCCAGCTGCCACCAAAACACCTGAGCAGGAGGTCCAACGTAAACAAGTCCCCGCTGCTGCCACCGCCGCACCAGAGAGCTCGAAGAAGAAGAAACCCTTCCACTGTAAGCCGTGTCACTTCCAGGCTCAGAATGAGCAGGAGTTCGTCGAACACCTCGGCACTCACGGCGTCAGTAAGATGATGGTGGTGCATCGGGTGGAGGCGAGGAGCAGGACCAGGGCCAAGGAGGCGGAGACAACCGAGTCCCAGGCACCGTCAGGTGGGGAGGCCGAGAACGGTGGAGAGGCGGGCACCACGGCGACGACAGGTGACATCAAAGGGCTGATCAGGTGTGAACGGTGCGGCTACAACACCAACAGATACGACCATTACATCGCTCACCTGAAGCACCACAGCAAGGAGGGCAGCGACCACAGGTGAGACACACACAGGTGAACCTGCAGGTCTTCATCAGGTAAAGCTTTGTAGTCAGGTTAGAAGCTGCCGAGCTGCGCACTTCCTGCGTCCACAGAGAGGCGGGACCTATCTTAATGAAGGGAGTTTAATTTGAGTTTAATCTTGTGGCCAAATTTGTAACATGCACCTTAAAACTAACCGTCATCAACCAGATACTTGAACACCTTGACACCTGAAAGCCTGAATTGTCCAGAGTGTGTAAACCTGCATCAGTTTGGTCAATGTTCTGAATAACATTGTAAACTGGAGGGGACTTATACTCGTGAGGCAGAGCCTATGCATGTTGCCTACGCCGTTGTGAGCATTTATACTTTGTGTGGTGGTGTGTCTGTGTCACTCTGCAGTTACACCTCCAGAACACTAGTCAGCAGTGGAGTGTCTGTGAAGTGCTGTAAAGTTTAGTTGATTCAAAACACACATTAAACACACATTAAACACACATTAAACATAGCTACATAGAGACAGTTTCAAACACCAATGAGCTTCACTATAACTGGCAGCATTCACAGACAAACACTTGTCTTTATCTGGACACATTTTCCCCACAAATACAACATGCTAATGTTATTAGCACAAGCCTATGGCATTTTACATTGTATAAATTAGCCTAGCAGCTAGCAGACTTCTTTCTACTCATATAAAACCAGGGACGACAGCAACATTTAACAAAGGTAACGTTACAAAATTCGGCTCCATTACAGCTCACAAGGTTCACTGACAAAACAACTGTCTTAGACTAAACACGTTTTCCACACAAATACAACATGCTAACGTTATTAGCACAAGCCTATGGCATTTTCCATTGTATAAATTAGCCTAGCAGCTAGCAGAGATTTCCTCTGCTCATATTTCAGCCAGGATAAATCACACACAGTGTGTGAAGGCTTTATTGTCCTCACAGTTTATTGTTTCTTACCTCTGCAGGGTGTTTAAGTGCACTCTGTGTCCGTACACCACCGTCAGTCAGTACCACTGGAGGAAACACCTGAGAAATCACTTCCCCAGCAAACTGCACACCTGCAGCCAGTGCTCCTACTTCTCCGACCGCAAGAGCAACTACATCCAACACATCAGGACACACACAGGTGGGACATGCCTTCGCCTCTGTGTCCGTCTCCGTCATGTTGCAGTCGATAAAAATCTGACACCTGACAGGATTTAAAGTCTTGATCCAGATGATGACATCACATCATGTTTCCTGTGTTGTACAGGTGTCCGTCCCTTCCAGTGTCCATACTGCGACTACTCCAGCTCTCAGAAGACTCACCTGACCCGACACATGAGGACTCACTCAGGTCAGTCGTCCACTCTGAACTCTGTCACAGATACTCAGAGATACAACAGACACACAGTAAACCAGCAGCAGAGTATTTTCACTGTCAGTAGAAACAGGTTTTATTCTTCTCGTCTCTGACTGTCAACATGTTTGTGTTTGTTCTCACTGAAGCCGTCGATGTCGGATCAACATGGTAAAACGAAGTGCAGTAGACGTACCTGCTGTGATGTGACCTCCTGTGTTGTGTTGTACCCGTCTGACGCTGAAGCAGCTCCGTCTAGAAACACTTCCTGTGTGGAAGCTGTTTGACACAGGAAGTGTTTCCAGTCTGATCTGTCCCAGTGTGGGCGTGAAACTTCCTGCATGACCTGTCCTGTGTGATAAGAGTCCACCTGCTGCATGAACGCCTGTCTCACCTGTCTCACCTGTCTCTGCTGAAGTCTTGACTCTGTCCTTCCTGTGTGCAGGTGAGCGTCCCTTCAAGTGTGAGAGCTGTAACTATCTGGCAGCCAATCAGCACGAGGTGACCCGCCATGCCCGGCAGGTCCACAACGGTCCCAAACCTCTGTCCTGCCCCTACTGCGAGTACAAGACCGCCGACCGCAGCAACTTCAAGAAGCACGTCGAGCTCCACCTCAATCCTCGCCAGTTCCTCTGCCCTCTCTGCAAGTACGCCGCCTCCAAGAAATGCAACCTGCAGTACCACCTCAAGTCCAGGCACGCCGGCTGCAACGTCCCTGTGGACATCTCCAAGGTCAAACTGCGCGTCAAGAAACCCGGTCCTGATGGCGCAGAGGAAAACGCCGACTCCAGAACGACCAAGCTTGACAACTCATCCAGCGTGGAGGAGGACTTTGACATGGACGAGGACGCTGTGGACGAAGATGAGGGTGCGAACTCGAGTCCCATCAATCTGTCGATAAGGCAGAGCAGCCAGCCCGGCGCCGCCCAACCGGCGCAGAGTGAAGCACCTGATAGGACGCAGAAGAAATCCACCGCCACTGCTGAGAAAGAGAAAGTACCAAAAACAAAGGAGAAGGCGGAGCCAGACAAAAAGGTCACAACCAGGCAGAGGAGGAGCGAGAAGGTCAACGAGAGTCTTCCAGAGAAGGAGACAACAACAGCCACTGTAAACACAGACAGCAAGACAAAGAGACGAGTCAGGAAACCGCCAGCAGAGAAAACAGTCCAGAACCAGGAGGCGGTGACGGAGTCAGAAAAATCCCAAACAGAGACGGACAAGTCTGATCAGCAGAGACCGGAGGACGAGAGAGTCGTGAGACAGGAAGTGGAGAAGGAGGAAGAAAAGTCGAAGGTTGAGAAGGAGAAATATCAGAAGAGTGAAGGCAGTGTGAAGGAGAACAAAAGTCTCAACAAGCCAAAGAAGTCTGCGTCAAAGAAATCTGAGAAAACACCGGAACGTGTCGTAGACACTCCGCAGAAGGCCGACGGTCCCGAGAAGACTCCGAAGGAGAAGGTGGTCAGAGAAAAGGCTCCGAAGAGGAAAGCTGTGGAGGCTCTTGACCTTTCCAAAAAGTCCTCATCTGAGACTCCGCCCAAGGCCAGACGGCTGAAAGCCACCGCCGCTGAGAAGCTGCAGGAGAAGCCTGTTGTAGAGGACACTAAGAAGACTAATGTAGCCCCTCCCACTCCACAGAGGTCCAATGGGACGACCCCAGTGAGGCAGAAGAAGACCAGGAGCACCAGTAAGAAAGCTTCAGGCCATCAGCAGACGACGGACCCTGAGAAAGACGAGAAGACTTCAGTCGTCAGTCTGACCACAGACGCTCCGGAAGCATCCGCTCAGCCCGACACCCCGACACCAACCACGCCGTCTGACCACCACCCGACAGGAAACGAAACTGCACCAAGCACAGCCTCCACTGATGAAACTGCTCCAACAGACGAGACTCTGGACGAACCATCAGAGAAGATGGAGGTGTCACCCACCTGCAGCTCAGGTGAGGACACGCCCTCTCCTGCTGCAGACCGCCCTGCTCCAACGTTCCTCAAACCCACATCACCGCCTTCTCTGGTGCTCCCAGGCCAGCGAAGCAAACCTGCCGATCCAGAGGACGACGAGGGCATCCACAGCAGCCACGAAGGGGGAAGTGACATTAGCGACAGCGCCTCTGAGGGCAGTGATGACTCAGGCCTCAACGGCAACGGCGCTGGCTCAGGTAAGATGGCCAACGACCCCGAAACACCCACCGACGAGATTCCGACGCCGACAGAGCTGAAGAGTCACCTGTGCATCTTCTGCGACCGTACGTTCCCTCTGGAGGTGGAGTACCGACGCCACCTGAACCGCCACCTCGTCAACATCTACTACATGGACGACATCGCCAAAGCACAGAAGTGAGGGTCTGTATCCATGGCAACAGGCATGGACGTCTCATTGTTTGAAACTTTGGACTCTGGTGCTCTGAAACAAGCACCAGTTAGTCCCAGTTAGCTGGACGTTATTAACCCTTTATTGTCACATGGTTACAAATATTAACACATATGAACTCACCGTACGTCTGGTGGGAGGAGTCCACGCACGGTCAACCCTCCTCTGATGACTCGTCTCCGCCCTCTGGAACCAGTTTATCATCGCACTCTGTTCACATGAGTTTGATCTTTTATGGCAGAGTCTCGATCGGCTCCTGATCCCCGCAGTGCCAAACGTGGTGCAGAACCAGCTGCAGAGAACGTCACACTGTGTTCAAGATTTGGATGGGGGCGCCATTTTGTGAGGAGCGCGCTCTGTTACCTGGCCCTAATCCAAACTGGTGAGAACACGGGCTGGTTCACTTGATAGCACCGACGAGTCCTGAACAGAACCAGTTTAAGAACCAGAGCGTGTTTGGTGGAGACGAGGTGTAACTGGAGTTTTGACCCGACTGTGGCACCGACACGTTGTTGAGATGTCACCAGATGTGTCACACAGATCCAGAACGTTCTCCAGCATCGTTAAACTACATCTAGGGAAAAATCTGATGAGTTTTATTCTACATTTAAAGACTGTCTGTCGTCACACTGCCACCTGGTGTCCACCCAGAGAACAGTTCGTACAGAGGGTTGTGTTGGGTGTTTGGAGCCCTGCGTACCGCCTGACAGGCATCAGGTCTCAGAGAGAGGTTGTTAAATGTAAAGTTGAACTTTGTTTCTTCACACATTATATTTGTTTATGTTTAGGGACTGTTCTTTACCTATGGGGGGTAACTGCAGTGTGACCCTCCCTGAAGCTCCAAATATTTTTCCTTGAGCCTCCCTGAGTGACTGGAGTTAAATCCAGGACCCTCCCCCCACCAATAATCATTAAAAAATGAGTTTAAAAAAGCCTCAGTTTTTGACACTCGTCATGTGAGCGGTTTATTTTTGGCCAAATTTTAAATGAGACGTAGAAAAAAAGGATTTTGATAAAGCATCAATATTTTAAGATCACATTTGGTTACGGGTTTTTTTTTCTCATGGAAGCTCACGATGTGTTCAAGGACCAAAATTTTCACACACACAAATAAAAAAAAACATTTTTTTTTCATGTTTTGCTTGTCTTCATTTTTTTTTTATTTTGGAAGGCATATTTTTTTCCATGTTTTTTTGTTTTGTTCTTTTATTATTATTTCTTTATTTTTTTGCATATTTTCAGTTTTCTTTTTCTTCCATTTATTTATTTTTCTTTATTTTTGAAAGACCTGTTTTTTTTTCTTTTTTGCATGTCTTCTTTAAAAATCATAAATATAAATCAAAATAAGTACAAAGTACGACCGGTTAAAGCCGATGCTTGTCCCAAGCCAAAAATCAAAATAAGTCCCTCCCCAGTATTTTTTAAAATTGTATTATTTGAAATCATTTGAGGTGCCTCCCCTCATAAATAAAGAACAGTCCCTTATGTGGATGATTTTCATTGTGACATCATCAGATCATGTTTCACCTGCAGCAGCTTCGATAGTTTCCATCGTCTCTACAAACGAGTTTTTAAAATCTTTGGATCATTTTCAGACTTTTGTCTTTTAGTGATTTGATGTCGGGACGCTGTGTTGCCGTGGTAACAGTCTGTTACACTCTGCTGGGCTCGCTGTAATTTCCTGTACGTAGCTGAATTTTGTTTCTTTGATAAAAAGTGGATTTTTCATTTTTACGAACATGGAGTGCCTTTGACAATCAACTGTACAGTCACTTTTAACTTTCCTTCTTCTTTGTATTCTGTTTTTAGACGGACGGTTAAAGTGTGAGTGTTTCTCACCACATGAACTGTTTGTTCTTTAACTTGTGAATATTTGTCGTCTTTTTATGAAACAGACATTGAACTAAACGTCTCTGAGTTCTGATTGGTTGAATAAAATCACACAGGTTACTGTCGTATATCAGATATTATCATTAAATGTTCCACACCCTGTCCCTGACCTTGACCTGTCCCTGCTGAGGAAACGCTGCCCTGTAAATAACTCTGTGCAATATTCCTTTAGTCGAGAAGCCAAAGTCAACGCCAGCTCTTCTGAACATGTTTTACTTCCTGTCGTCACTGATCTCTGATCTGTTTCTAACACACGAGAGGAAGAGTTTGAAATGATGGAAACAAACATCCTGATGAGTCTGAAGAAGTTTAACTCAGCTGTAAGTGTCAGAGCGGCCTCCCTCCCTCCGTCTGTGTGTGTTGTCAAACTGTATATTCATGTTTCTGTAATCTGCCGTCACATTAAAGGATAAACTGGTGTTAACTTCCTGTCATCACATTATTTTCACTCATCCATCCATCATGTTAAAGATTCATTGGTTCATCATGTTGCTCTCAAACATCCCAAAGTTTACTGATCATGAGAAACTGTTTCAGCTCAGCTCACTTTAAACTTATTAAATAAACATAATGTTTCCATGAATATTAAAACAACAGTCTGAATGTTAGAGTCCCTGAAGACAAACAGACGGAGCTGTCAGTCATTAATAAAGATATAATAACACCATCTTTGTCCTTCAAGCTGAATAAAAGAGTCGTCCTGCTGTTGACATCAACAAGAAGAGAAACTTCTTCCTCTGAGCTGATGGAAACATTATGAGAATATTTCCCACATTAATAACTGTGTTCAGTAACTGTCTGTTTAACACTCTGAGGTTTGACTCATCAACACATTCAGTTTAATCTCCATCATATTTTATTCTGCTTTTTCTAAAATAAAGATTTTTAAAGTCAGTGAGGTCGTTTGTTTCTGTCATTAATGAGAAAAACTACAACACACACATTGAAAACAGAAACACAGGTGGAGACTGATGGTACGACACAGCATCAGGTGTTAAATGTTTCTGTCCACATTTTATCTTCTGACGTAATCTGATCAGATTAGATCAAATCTTGAAAATGGGTTGTTCAAAAGAGAAACTGTCCTCAGATCAGATGATGTAATCCAGTCTTTGTTTTGATCTGGACACCTTTGATAATCCTGATCTCAGCAGAAACAAAATGTTATTAAACTTTTAAACTGGTCAAATATATACATATATAAAGTTATATATATTTATATATTAGACTTGATTTGTTTTCCAGTAACTGTGATCAAATGACGTCACCATAAAATAATCAAACAGCTGTCAGAAAACATCACGGATCTGTCTCCTTCTCTTTGGCGGCCCCTGTGGTGACAGATGGTCACTGCAGTGTGTTTGCTGGCAAAGTACCTACACTGTGGTGTGTGTGTGTGTGTGTCTTTTGAAAAGTCTGTATCTGGATCGGGGAGATCAGTCCAATGTTGTTCTGAACAAATCAGCGCTAAAATAAAATGATCAGAAAACAAAACACGGGACTTTAAAACCTGGAAGGTTCTGATCCAGATTAGATCTGACCAACAGCTGCTCTCTGGTTCATCGTCATCTTTCACTGAGTCACAGTGATCTGTCTGTGACGTCACATCACGTACCTGCTGTGATGTCACTGTCCTGACACAAACAAACACTGCCTTCATCCTGCTCTGTCAGGTACAGCCTCTGTGTGTGTTCACTCTGCAGGGTTTAACATCAGTTAGTCGTCTGTAGTTCACAGATTTGTGTACAGAAGCATTAAAGCTGCTGCTGTTCAAACACCAGTCGACACACCTGAGTCTATTTCACCTGATTGTGTGACGTCACCAACATGTTTACTGCCCCCTTGTGGCGCAGTGTACAAACACACAGAATATAAACCAGTCTTTACAAAAGAAAACACACTCACACTGAGGAGCTGCACAAACAATCCAAATATTGTTTTGAGTCAAAGATCCAGACCACAGGAAGTGACGACCCCTCAAGGATGACGTCATGATTGTCTGCAGACTGAGGGCGCGTTCAGAAATCTGATGCTCTGCAGTAAAATGAGAGCGCCGCTGTTTGAGGAAACGGAAAGTTTTATTTCTACATGAATTACCTAACAGTCAGTAACACGTTCACTCTGCTCGGCGCTCTGCTGCTCAGAGAGAGTGGCGCTCTGGATGACTGAACAGGAAACGCCAACAACGTTCCTGTTTGTGTCAGAGAGCGCTCCGACACTCAGGGTGAGTATTTACAAAAAAGTTTCTCCAGTGTTTTGAGTTCAGAGACACTCGATGACTCAGAGGTAACCAGAGCGTCCTCTGCAGTGTCAACAATCATCACCATCTGTCTGTCTGCAGGTGTTGGAGGTCATTTCTTCTTCTTCTTCTTCTTCTTCACCTGCAGCCTCTCGGCGCCGCTGGCCGACAGTCCTCCGTCCACCAGCCCCACAGGTTTCATGGGTTTGTAGGCGGCGGACTTTTTGATGCGTTCTCCTTTCAGGGACACGATGTGAGGAAGAAGAGGCGGCGTCCTCAGACTGAAACCTGCCGCCGCCGGGCCATGAACCTTCAACACCACCTGGTCACCTGCTGGCGCCGTCACCGCCACCCAACCTGAAGACAGACGGACGGACGGACGGACGGACAGACAGACAGACAGACGGTCAGACAAACAGACAGACAGACAGACAGACACACAGACGGGTAGGAACAGCAGCTCTTGTTACTTCGACGTGGTCAGGACGACGGCATTATTTATTTATGGTGTTTGCGTACTAAAATATTGACGCCATGTTTTGTCAGAATTCATCAGCTCTGTAACATCATCTGTTGTCACGGTGACACTCAGCTGATATGTGACAGGTGTTGTTTACCTGCAGACGACAGCTTGACGTCAGCGGCGGCCTCCAGGTAACCTCGACCCTCCAACCTGAACTCCTGAGGAACCAGCGCTGGGAACGCCTTCATACGCTCCGACCCTCCCTGAGGAACCTGAACGCAGCACACACACACACATCAGCATGACGTCATTCAAACAGCTGTGACCTCAGGATGCGTCTGTCCCACTTTAGATGAAACCACGCCCGCTGCCGTATGACAAAAGCAGGCTGTCTGACGTCGAGGCCTGGCAGTCGCTGCGGCTCGCTGGGCGCCCTGCGAGGCGGCGCAGCTTGAGTTCATCGGTGGCTTTTAAGCCAACTGCTGCCAAAAAGCCCAGAGGAGCTCTCCGCCCTCTCCTCGCAGGCAGGACATCGGGATTGGACGCCTCTCTGTGAGGTTTATCTGCTGTTTCAAACAGTCGCAGGCTGAACTGGAGTTTACAGCCGGCTCTGTCACCGCGGTGCATGCAGACGGACGCTGCTCAGGACGTTTCCTGTGACGACACAGAGCTGTTGGAAATCAGCACAGTTTCTGTTTAACTACCTGTATTGTTATGTTCCAAACTGCTGCAGCTGTCCAATCCTCAGAGATGGACCTTCAGTGTCGACCAACATCCTGACTTCCTGCCCACTCAGCAAAGTGGGCGTGGTTTCATCTAAAGTGGGATGGTAAAACAATAAATGTCCTGAGGACAGGTGTGTCTCACCCCCAGCAGGACGTGTCCCGCATGTTTCTCATAGATGCTGTCGGCTTTCTCCAAACTGGTGATGTGAACTGGGAGCCGACTGGAGGCCACCACTGAAAACCAGCACGACTTCCCGCCCTGTGGACACCACATCAATAACTGATCAATAACTGATCAATAAATAATAAATAATCTTAAATAATAAAATAATAATAAGACACACCAGCTGAACATAAACACTGAGACACAGGTTAGAAACATAAAGAGGAAATAACATTAATGATGTATTATTATTATTATTTATTTATTTATTTATTTATTTATCATTAGTGCAGCGACCTGCAGGAAGTCGATCCTGGCCAGAGCTCCCACAAACAGACTCATACTGGGCTTCAACACAAACGTCCGGGGGACCACAGCCTGAGTGGGAACCACTGACATCACTTCCTGTTCAGTCAACAGGCCGAGGATCTGAGAGACAGACAGACAGACAGGGGGAGAGACAAACATGAGAGCTGACATCTGATTGGTTGTTGCGGTGGTCTGACATCATCACAGTTACAGTGTCACAGTCTCACATCGTGATCTTTGATGATTCCCGGAGTGTCAAACAGCCAGTGAGCGTCTTTCAGCTCGTTGAACGTGAACTCATCAGCTGACCTGCCGGGGGCTGAAAGGTCACACAGAGGTCAGAGGTCACACAGAGGTCAAAGACAGAAACATCAACAGTGTCGACAGAATGTAATAATAACTTCATTTATATAGCATTACAAGGAACAAGGTTACAGAGTGGATATAAGCAAAACAAGACAAATAAAGTTACAGTGAAGAAAACAAGGTTCAGAGAGAGAAACACAACAACCTGTTAAAACCACTGAAAAACATCTGAACTGTCCCTTTAAGAGAAAACACTGTTAACATTTTTTTAAGCAATGATTTAAAAACACGCTAACAAGCCTCATCTCCTCAGACAGAGGCCCTGATGACATCACAGATCATTCATCCAATCAGGTGTCCCTCTCACTGTCCTCACCTGTCGTCGTCTCTCCGTCATCATTTTCTCCAAAAGCCAAACTGTCGGGATCGAACTCGATCTCATCTCTGGATCTGACATCAGACCGGAACGTTCTGCCGACACGACCTGGACAGGTGGACAGACAGACAGACAGGTGGACAGACAGACAGACAGACAGGTGGACAGGTGAGGTTTAGATTCACTGAAGGTTTAAATCACAGTCATCAAACCCCGCCTCCTGTCTCCGCCCTCTCCCCCATCTCACCCACGAGGTATCCCTGCTTGCTGAAGTGTCTCAGTCTCTTCAGCTCGTCCTCCGACAACTCGCTCTCCGTCTGTCTCGACGTGGCGTTCAGGCGCTCCTGTCTCTTGAACATCCTGTGCGGAGTTGGGTTGATGATGGGAAACTTCAGCAGGTTCAGAGTCGTCCCTGAACGCACCACGGCAGGAGAAAACAGAGCAGAGCACAGAGAGGCGTTCAGGTGACCACAGTAAACATCATGTTTGTGTACAGACTTTATTTCCCATCATGCTCTGGGGGCTCTATGTGTGTGTGTGTGTGTGTGTGTGTGTGTGCTCACCGGGCCACGGCGATATGGTGGCCTTGTGGATGATGTCAGAGGCTTTGGACTTGCAGTAGTCGGACTCCAGCAGCGTGTTGAAGAGCGTCGACTTGCCGGCGTTGGCGCTGCCCACCAGGTACACGTCCCCTTTGTACTTCCAGGAGCGCTGCAGGCTGGAGATCAGACCCTCGACGCCGTACCCAGTCTTGGCGCTGATCAGGTGGACGTCGGTCACCTGACCACCGAAGCCGGCGTCCTGACAGTACTGGGAGAGCTGGCGTCTGATTCGCTGCAGGTAGTTGGGCGAGTCTCCGGGCAGGAGGTCGATCTTGTTGCCGAGGACGACGACGTGTTTGTTGGTCCCCACCAGCTCGGGCAGGTCGGGGACGATGGAGTCGGGGACGTCCAGCAGGTCGACGATGAGCAGCACCAGAGCCTTGAGGGGGCGGAGCTGCCGCACCACGGCGCGGTACTGGTTGGAGGACATCTGGAGGTGCAGGGCCTTGTGGTGGTGCGTCAGCAGGTGGCAGCGCTGACATGTGGCGCCGCTCAGACGCTCCTCCTGCAGCAGCACCTTGTACTTCTCACTGGGCAGGTACCCGGGGACGGCGGCGTCGGTGCAGTGTAGGATGGCGCCGCATCCGGAGCAGCAGGTGTCACTGACCGGCTCATCCATGTCCGGGCTGCCGTAGACTTTGTGCTCACCTTTACCTGCTGCCTTCTTCTTCTTCTTCGCTGCGACCAAACTCTCGTCCAGCGGGAAGTCGACGTCGTGAAACTGGATGAGAGAGTCAGGCTCCGCCTCCTGCTGGGACACGCCCTTCAACACCTGCAGCTGCTGCTCCAGAGACCTCAGGTTTCTCTGAGGAGGAGGAGGAGCAGGAGGAGGAGCAGCAGAGGAGGAGGAGGAGAGGCTCAGCTGATGGAGGAGGTCTTTCTCCTCCTGATGGTGGTCCTCCTCTGGATCTGCGTGCAGCAGGAGAGAAGAAGAAGAAGAATCAGAACCACAGAAGAAGAAGACGACACAGTGACAGCTGAAGGCTGCGTCTGAAGACCGACTGTGTCACATCGGCGCCACCGAGGCCGTCACATGTGGAGGGCTCCTTCAGGTGCAGCCTTCTGTCCCAGAGTCTGGAGGACATAACAGATGAGTCCTTCGTGGCCCAGCCTGTCCCAAGATGCACTGCGCTCCGGTGACGATTATATATTAAGTGAAGTTAACTAAGAGTTGTTAACTAGCTAACGGTTAACTGTTGTTAACGTTAGCTAAAAGCACACAGCTTAAACAATCTGAATTTAATAAGTTCACCTGAAAACGCTCCATCAGCCTGAAACATATCAGACAGCGGTGAGTCATCTCCTCAAGGGTTAAATATATAATAACAATCTGTGGCTCCATGACTCAGAGCGAGCTAACTCACTAGCTTCCTCCTTCTTTAGTCAGGCACAGCTGGTTGCAGGACAGGTAACAGGAACACCAACAGGTCGGGGCGAGAACAACTGGTGATGCAACCAGGAAGTCCTCACAGACCAGACCGTCCCATTTCAGAGACCGTTCAGTGTGAGGACGCGGCCAACGTCAACTGTGAAGGCCGCGTCCTTCAGAGGCTCCTGAACTGAGACTCAGCTGACGCCTACGACTCATCACTGCATCATCCCTCCATCATCACTGCATCATCATCATCCCCGCATCATCACTGCATCATCCCCGCATCATCACTGCATCATCACTGCATCATCATCATCCCCGCATCATCACTGCATCATCATCACTGCATCATCATCATCCCTGCATCATCACTGCATCATCATCATCATCATCACTGCATCATCATCATCACTGCATCATCCCTCCATCATCACTGCATCATCATCATCATCATCATCACTGCATCATCATCATCCCTGCATCATCACTGCATCATCACTGCATCATCATCATCCCTCCATCATCACTGCATCATCACTGCATCATCATCATCCCTCCATCATCACTGCATCATCACTGCATCATCCCTCCATCATCACTGCATCATCCCTCCATCATCACTGCATCATCCCTCCATCATCACTGCATCATCCCTCCATCATCACTCCATCATCACTGCATCATCCCTCCATCATCACTGCATCATCATCATCATCACTGCATCATCATCATCACTGCATCATCACTGCATCATCCCTCCATCATCACTGCATCATCATCATCATCACTGCATCATCATCATCCCTCCATCATCACTGCATCATCACTGCATCATCACTGCATCATCACTGCATCATCATCATCACTGCATCATCATCATCCCTCCATCATCACTGCATCATCACTGCATCATCATCATCACTGCATCATCACTGCATCATCATCATCATCACTGCATCATCATCATCACTGCATCATCATCATGACTGCATCATCATCATCCCTCCATCATCACTGCATCATCATCATCACTGCATCATCATCATCCCTCCATCATCACTGCATCATCACTGCATCATCCCTCCATCATCACTGCATCATCATCATCCCTCCATCATCACTGCATCATCCCTCCATCATCCCTCCATCATCACTCCATCATCCCTCCATCATCACTGCATCATCACTGCATCATCCCTCCATCATCATCATCCCTCCATCATCACTCCATCATCCCTCCATCATCACTGCATCATCCCTCCATCATCCCTCCATCATTACTGCATCATCCCTCCATCATCACTGCATCATCCCTCCATCATCACTGCATCATCCCTCCATCATCATCCCTCCATCATCCCTCCATCATCCCTCCATCATCACTGCATCATCCCTCCATCATCCCTCCATCATCACTGCATCATCACTGCATCATCCCTCCATCATCCCTCCATCATCACTGCATCATCCCTCCATCATCACTGCATCATCCCTCCATCATCCCTCCATCATCACTGCATCATCACTGCATCATCACTCTGCAGCAACACACTGGTTTAACATATACTGAGATATAAACGTTGACAGTTCTCACACCGTGTACATTTACTTATCTACGATACTGAAAATAAAAAACTGGACGTTGAATCTCTCCTTTGAGTTATTTATGTATTTATTTATTTTCTAAGTTTTTACTTTTTACACAAACTTCATTAACACATATTTTAAGTTTCAGTTTCAGTAATAAAACATTAGTTACACCAACAACAGTCCGTCTGTATTTATTAAGGGTCACTCTGACTGATGATGATATAAATTATTGTGATGTTCTCTGAGACAGTTATCGCTCCATGAAGCTTCACACCGTCTGAACCTCAGTCACCAGCTCACCTGTAGAATCTTCCAAACAGGTGTTTCACGTCTGTTGTTGCTCCTGTCTTCACTTTATCATGAAATGTTGTAGAATCAGAGTGTTTACAGAAATTAGTAAATAAATTAAAGTAAATATTAGTTAAAAATTAATATTCTGTCTTTGAACAGTGTGACGCTGAATAAAGGTTAAAACAGGATTTTCTTTTTTTGTTGTTGACTATTTCAGTTTTTTAATTTAACATGAACGTCTCAGCCTGCTGCCTCTGAAAACAAACAAACAAACAAACAAACAAACATCAATATAAAGACACATCTCACAAAAACAACGAGCCCAACAAACCCTGACAGCTCTGAATGTTCCGGACGTTTCTGTTCGACGCTGCATTTTATTAAATCAATTTTATTTATTTCTGACACTGTAACTTTTATTCTTATATTTCATACCTGTCTGTGTGTATCTTAACTTCTTTATTCTCTCTAATTAAATGTTGTTAAATGTCCTTTAATCAAGTGTTTCTTTTGTGTGTGTTGAAATGTTCTGTAGAGATGAACTTGTCTTCTTCACACCTACTGTTTTATTATTATTATTATTATTATTATTCTAACTATAATAATGTGAGCAGCAGCAGCAGCAGCAGCAGCAGCTGTAGTCGATGGTTCACAGTGTGTCAGCTTCCTGTCAGAGGTCACAGGCTGATCAATCAATCAATCCATCAATCAATCACCATCACTGATACATTACTAAACACTGTGGTATTTGTAGTCCTCGGCACCTGTAGTCCCTGCAGCTGTCCTGAGTTCAGGTGTCTCACCTGTACACTCCACGAACACGAACTTCTCCTCCAGCTCCGGGTCCACGGTGCAGCTCGGCTCCCTCCTCCCGGCTCTGCTGCTCAGCTGCCGGCTCACACACCGAGCGGCCGCGGCCTGAGAGCGGGACACCGCGGCGGGGACACGGCGGGCCGGAGGACAGAGCCCGGTCCATCCGGTCAGTCCGGTCAGTCCGGTCCTTCCGGTCCGGAGGACACCGAGCCGGAACACCGTCCACATGTCTAACACCTCCGACTGCACCTGAACACACCGCGCTCACCTTGGAGCTCCACACGCACGAGACTGCTGTGTTCCTCCATGCGCTGCTCACACACTACTTCCTGAACGGATGTGACGTAAACTCGTAGTTTGTTTATCTTCCTTTAAAAAATGTATATATTTTTATTTTCACATTTAAAACAAATGTATCAAACACGTGAGTGACGTCAGAAGGTCACACGCGATCAGTTAATAAAATAAATTGATTTAAACATCGTGACGTCGCAAAGTTCTGAGAGGAGTGATGACGTCAGGAGGTCTCACTCTGCGGTTAATTCAGAAAACAAAATTATTTATAGCGAGTTACTGCACTGAAACCTCCTCAAATAGAGACACGGAAATGATCTATAAATACAAATATAAAGGTACTGGTGTGTGTGTGTGTGTGTTCAGAGGGTCCTGCTGTCTCTATCAGTGTATCGGTGAGTATTATTAGATTATTATTAGATGATCATATTATAATTACAGCTGCTGCTGTGGTGTTTCACATGTACACTACTGACCGTGCTCTGCCCTCGTGACAGTTTGAGGGTCACATGATACAGTCAACCATTACTGATGCTGTTTGTGACCATTCTCTGTCTATGAACCCTGATGATGTCACAGTTTGTTAATCAGTGCCGTCTGAGTTTTATTTGTTCATGTCACAGGAGCACAGTGACCTCTGACCCGTCTGTCCAGTCATTATTATAAATATACCATTATAAAGTCAGGGCTCCAAATGTGCGGCCTTCATGTCACAACATCACACAAACAAGAACACAAGAACATCTCTCTGCTTCTCAACATGATCATTTGATGTCATCTGTGTCTCAACATCAGCTATGACCTGTCCTCAGGGTGTGTGTGTGCAGCCTGACCCCAAATGACCTTTATATGAATCTGAACAAAGTCAGTGAAATTAGGTCATAAAGCACACACACACACACACACACACACACGTGTTCACAGCTCTCACACTGAGACCTTTAATGAGACTGAACCTGAAACAGAGCTCGACTTCTTTAATCTGTGGTTGAGCTGTTGGAGCTGCTGAGGGTCGATGTCTGTGACTGAGCTGCTGATTGTGAAGAGTTATCATGTTCAGATATCATCTACAGACGCAGAGACTCTCAGAACACTGAACTAGAGTTTGTCACCAGGTGGAACCAGTCAGTGAAAACTTACCTGGACCTGTGAATCACCACAGATGACCCAGAATGATTTTGACCGTGACAAACACAACTTTACGCTGTTGTCCCGTACGTGTTTCCAGTCTGAGTCTTTCTCTGCTCCGTCATCATGAGCCACAGCGTTTAATGCTGCTTTTGCTGTTTATTTAAATTTAAATAAATTGTTTTAAGTGAATTTAAAAAATTAAGATGTTGACAATAAGAGATAGAAGTCAGCTCACATTAACCCTTCACCTCCCTGCACCACAGTCCTCTTCATCACTCTCAAACCAGGTGCAAAAAGGAGGAGGCAGTTTCTAAATGTTGGCTCAGGGGAGGAACAGACACATTCAGATGGTTATATTTTCTGTTTATTTTACCACAGAGTTTTAAAGAAAACTTAAAGAACAGAAAATTATTATTTTTAAATTTCAGATGGTCCATTTTTCAATCAATCAATCAATCAATCAATCAATCAATCAATTTTCTTTATAAAGCCCAATATCACAAATCACAATTTGCCTCAGAGGCTTTACAGCATACAACATCCCTCTGTCCTCTGGACCCTCACAGCTGATCAGGAAAAACTCCCCAAAAAACCCTTTAACGGGGAGAAAACATCACGTGCAACAAAAACATGCCTTCAAAATAAAGAAAAGTAAAGAAAATAAAGAATAAAAGAGAAATCAAAAAATGCAGAAAAAAAGAAAAGCAAAATAAAAAGAAAATGTCTTACAAAAGAAAGAAAATAAAGAATAAAGAAAAAATGTACAAAAATTAAAACAGGGAAAAATAACAGAAAAATAAAAACAGCATGCCTCCAAACTAGAAAAAAAACAACAGAAAAATATAAAACATGCCCCGCCCCCCAAAAACTATAAAGAAAAAGAAAAAAATTCTTTGGGTTTTAAAGGCATGTTTTATTATCTTCCAAAATTAAACCATTTATCAGCCAGAAACAGAAAAATAATTTTGTGACAGAAATATACTACATTTATTTTCAGCTGTTTAACATCAGTTGCCATGGTAACACCGTACACACTCTGGGCTGGACTTTGTTTTTCTGTCTGTAGTGAGAGCTCTGTGTGACAGAGGATCTCTGTGTGTGGGGTAACTTCCTCTCTGCTCGCCTCTCTTCCTGCCACTTCAGTTTCACCATGTTGAAGTTGAGGAGCTCTTCACTGAGATCAGCTGCGGCTCTGCTCTCACCTGCAGCTGCACCTGCTGCTGCTGCTCAGGTGAGTCTGACCTACACCTGAACTACACCTGAGACAGTAACCAGATGTAACCTGAGCTCTGAGTCCAGCTGCAGTCTCACAGGCCTGAAGGTCACCAGGAGGGATCCTCCAGGATCAATCAGGCTGATCTCTGATCAGTTTCTGATCTGTGGTTCACAGAGTTGATGCTGCTGGAGTTTGTTAGAGTTTAGAAAGTTTGTAAAGTTAGTGCAGTGTGCCGGCTGTCGTTGGTCTTTGGACCGATCCAATCTGATCTCAGACAGAACGTCAAGAGCTGAGGTTTAAAATTAACCAGCAGCTGCAGAGATCGTCAGGTTCACCTGATGACCTCTGACCTTTACTGACATTTAACACACAGAGTTTACTTTGTTTTTCTGCTGAAGAGCTGATGGCTCAGAATTTAAAGTGTTATTTAAGTATTTATTCACATAGATCATTTAAAATAAACTTCCCTCTCCTGCACACACACACACACACACACACACACACACACACACACACACACACACACACACACACACTCAGTGTTACTCACCTGTAGTGATGCATTGTGTCCACCAGGTGGCAGCATGGAGCAGAATCCTGCAGACTTTAACCTGTTTATCAGTGAAGAGATAACAGCTGAGGTTAAAGCTGCAGTAGGCGGTTTAGTTTTGGCGTCATTGGGTAAAAATCCCATAATAACCTCTGATCACGTAGAGGAGCCCAGAACAGACGGCGGGGAAACATACTGATGTTTTTAAAAGTCTTTAATTGTGTTCATCCAA
>JAGQAX010000004.1:45833387-45863387 GCA_019142605.1 Cephalopholis sonnerati | reverse complement strand
CGAGCCAGACCATGGAGTCGACATGAGGCAGCAGGAAGTGACCGACCTGCTGCTCACCTGTCTGCTCTGATGTCACAGACTGTGTGTGCGTATGTTGATGATGTCATGTGTTGTGTCTCATCAGTTCACGCCCTCTGGTGGTTCGAGAGCGCCGACCAGCGAGCTGAAGCTCGACACAAAGCTCACACTGACGCCAGAGTGGTCGCTGCAGGTGAGGCTCCACCCACAATACATCATGTGACACCACACACGGTGACATCATCTGACCTCGTACACACACACACACACATATAACGTATTCACGCTGCAGTACGGACTCGTCAGTGACAGGTGTGTGTGTCTCTGTCTCTCAGTCAGGAACAGCGTGGCCCACCTGGACTCTCAGGAGAACAAACTCATGTTTCCCTGCTCCTTCTCCCCGCTGAAGTAACTTCCTGTCCTCGTGCCTGCGTCTCCACGGCAACGGAGACAAACACTGTTACATGCTGTAAAACTGTTCTGATACCAGAGAAGCCTTAGGTACAGTGTGTGTGTGCACGGACACGCTAAAGCCTCCAAACTAACACTGTCAGACACACGTCCTTCAGATCCTGTGTGTGTGTGTGTGTGTGTGTGTGTGTGTGTGTTACTCGGGAATATCAACAAGGTCGAGCTCTTATCGTCCAGACAGGAAGGAGTCTTTCAAAATAAAACACACTCAGTGTGAAGGTCATGATGTCACACAGGTCGACAACATGTTACAACAAAAGACAAAACGTGCCTTCATCATCACTGTGACATCATCATGTGAACAGACAACACGCTCCTCAGGTCAGGTGTTATTTAGCTTCTAAAACTTTGGCATTGTTAGTAATTTTTTTTAATGAAAATTAATTTGTTACGGCCCCTCAGTGTCCTCATCGTGGCGTCGGAGCTGAGCTGCTCGTCACAGACAGTGAAGAGAAATAAAATATCACATTAAACATCAGAAGAAACATTCAGAGATAATTAACATGAAATTAACACTAATAATTCAGTAGATGTCGTCAGTCGGTGTGTGAGTGACAGCAGCAGCATCCAGTCCTGTGGGTCGGTGGGCGGGGCTTCTTGATGGTTTAAATGTAACTGACAGAGCTTTAAATCTGAACAGGTGAATGTAAAAATAATAAACTGAGAAGTGAACAGTTGTCTCCTCTCTGTCTGCTCATGAAATATAATTCATGTTTGGATCATGTTTTTAATGATTCAGAATCAGTTTGAAGCACTTCACACGTAAATAAATTATCAGTTTAACTTCTTATGTTTTATCCATTTAATTAAAAAACAACAATATTTAAGTCTTCTATAACACGTTGAGTGTTTTACAGTTTTACAGGGATCAGTTTTCTCTGTGTTTTGGTTTCCTGGCAGCTAAAATCAGACAGACAGCTGTGTTGAAACACCAAACATTTTAAAACATGTGAAGATGAACTCAGAGGTCATACAGAGGTCAACGTGTGAGGTCACTCTGAATACTCTGTTTCCAACAGTTTGCCTCTACTCTGGCTCTGTGACATCAAATGTTTGATTTCTGTCTATGGTCATCTGCGTCAGGTACACCACGTGCTACGCTAAAAAAAATGTTTGTGCCCTATGGCATCAGGTGACGGAGCAATAGCGTTGGCTTCAAAGCTCAGCAAATTGTTTCTCTGCACTGTCGTTGCAGCTGAGGGTGACTGTGAAAAATCACCATTAAAGGTTCCTGTTCCTGCAGAAATATGATCCGAAATCTGGCAGAAATTTACAACACCAGCACCCGAGGAAAAGTTTTTCCCTGACCTTAGCATGTAGCTACAGTTAGCAATGTTACTGCAGCCGGGGAATGACTAACAAAGAAAAGTGGCATTTTTACTGTTTACATTCACCAATAAATGCTTCTTAACTCACCAAGACATGTTCCGACAGGAATTTGATCCAAAATCAGCAACTGACATTAGCATGTAGCTACATGTAGCAGTGTACCTGCAGCCAGGTACTAACAGAGAAAAGCCTCGTTTGCCATTAAAGAATCACTAATAAAACAGTATAGGCACAAGCAGACATGTTCCAGCAGGAATATGATTCACACTTAGACAGAATGAACAACACCACCAACCAAAGTGACGTGCTGCCCTGGTGTTAGCATGGAGCTAAATACAGCAGTGCCCTTACAGCCAGGGAATGAGTGTAGGAGAGAAACACGACACTTTCTAATGTGAGAAATCACCACTGAAAGCTTCTAAACCAAAATCTTAACCACCATGTTCCAGCGGGAACAGGACAACGACACTGGCAACCAAGATGATGTGTGTTCTTTATGTTAGCATGTAGCTACATGTAGCAGTGTCCATGCAGCCGGAGAATGAGTGTATGGGAGAAACGAGACACTTTCTAATGTGAGGAATCACCAATAAAATCTTCTGAACACAACCGGACTTGTTCCAGCAGGAATATGATCCAAACTTGTGGACCCAAGGGTACATGTTCCTCTGACGTTAGCATGTAGCTACATGTAGCAGTGTATGTAACGCAGACACCTTCAGCAGCGTGTCTGGAGCAGATGAGCATAGAAAGAAATCCGTCACCAGCTGACGTCTTCAGAAAGGTCCTGAGGTTTTAATGTCTCCATGTGTTCAGCTCGTTATTTGAAACTTTGGCCTTGTTAAACATGAACATCTGAAACTAACATTATACATGTGTACATGACAAAACTATGGAACACACAACAGGTCCCCTTTGACAACATTCATCATGGAGCTGCTGGTGCAGGCGACACTTTGTTTCCTTCAGACTGTTTCCTGTCGTAGATTAGATATAAACATCATTTGTAGACGGCGCTGTGACGTCTGTCTGGTCATGTGACTTTATCTGCACCTTCACAATAACAGTCTGATTTGACACTGAGCTGATGAAGAGCAGCACGAGGAAAGACTTTAAGATACGCTGACAGGATTCAAAGGACTGTGTGTAACGCTGCGTCAGCAGGACCTGTGTGACTGGACGAAGAGTAACGACATGAGAGACGTGGATTTGTTTCATTTATTGTGTGGTTCAGGGTCGGTAACAGTTCGTCTTCCCATCAGCCTTTTCTGTCACATTAAATAAACAACATGGTGATCAGAGACAAACAGGTTTCAGTGCAAAGACAAACTGATGGTGTGAACACGTAAAGTGCTGCTGAGGAGGTGACGCTCCTTCAGTCTGATTCAACAACAGCTCAGATTCTGAATCTGATGACTGATCGATCAGCTGATCAATACTGTAGTGTGCTGTCAGGAGCTGACGAGGTATTTCACTGCTTCACACCCACACACACAACAAATCTGCTCTTTTTATCGTCTTTTCTTAAAAAACCTATAAAATCAGTCTTTGTCTTCGTCGTGCAGCACTTTGCATCGAGCACTTTGATTGGCTGTTAGACACTACAGGAAACAGTGATGTCACCGCTAAAATAAGACACAGACTACTCTCTCTGTCGCAGCTACACATATAAATAAAACTGACACAGTAAAAACGGAATCAAACGTTTTCTATAAATCTGATTTTTGCAGTCGAGCCCTCGGCCGTTGGAAATGATTTGGATTCTTCATCGTTGGTTCGGAAACACAAACAGACCCTGAAGAGTTCATTGGAGGCACCGGATCAATCACAGGAGAGGAAGAAGACCCTCAGCAGGAAGTCTGGAGGCACTTTTTCAAGTTTCTTTAACACTCAGTCTGGCGGCGGGCGGCTCGGCGCCTCCGCAGGAAATCATTTGCATTGACTGGCATAAGGCGGCGGGAGACTCCGCCCACAGTGTGACATCACGAGAGGTGAAGAGAGGCCGTCCTCTCTGGCGTTGAGATGAGTCCTAAACACGATCACGTCATCCCGTGATCACAAAACGCTCTCCCCCAGCGTGGCCCCGCCCTCAGCGGCTGATAGGCTGCAGCTCAGCGTGGGGACCTCGATGGCGACATCTCTCCGTCTCACAGAGTTGTCTTTGGAGTGATAGTCGTCGCTCTGGTCCTTCGCGAAGTTCACAAACACCTGAAACAACAAACGCCATGGAGTTTAACCGACAGGAAGACGATCAGAGAAAACTGGAGACACACGACACTGAATCTGAGTCACAGTTTGAGAGGAACCTAATAACAGTTTGAAGTTTCTACTTTGAGGAAACTGCACATTAAGACCACGTTCCCATCAGCCCCCTCAGCTTCCTGTCTCCTCTTTACACCGACAGATTAGAGACAGCGTACCTGGTCCAGAGTGGTCTGAGTGACAGAGTAGTCCTCGATCCTCAGCGTCTCTTTATTTTTGGCCAGGATGGAGAAGATGTGTGTGAGCGAGGTGAGAGACGACGGCAGCTGATACTGCAGCATGTTGCGGTGTTTCTCCTTCAGCGTGCTGCCGCTCAGCTCGCTCTCGATGAACTTCATCACAGGCACCAGGTCTGCGTCGGGTCCACCCACCCGCAGGATGATGGTGTAGCCGTCACCAAACCTGAAATCATCAACAGACTGATCAATAAACTGGATCAGCAGCAGGATGTCAGTGTCGGTGTCGCCAACAGAACAGGAAGTCTCAGTTTCTCAGAACATGAAATATCTGGATTAATTCTTCTCTACAGAAATAATTAACATTAATAAACCTTTAAATGATTTAAAGGGGCTCTACGAGCGTATGAGTTGTCTGCAACATGGCAGCTAGCTGCTAACGGTGCTAACGCCATAAACAGTGCTAAACTATGGCAACAGTGTTGACAAAGCTAACGGTGTTACTGGGTGGGGAACTGAGGGTGGGTGCTACGCTTCAGCAGCAACACTGTCCTGACATCAGTGGTGACCGCCGTATGAGGGCAGGGCGGCAGTGATGAGCTAACGTGAGAGTTAGCACGTGGTGTTTTGCTGCCGCATGAATCCTCACACAGAACCTTTAAAGTCACTCTGGATCATATCTGTCGCCCTCTGGTGGTCGCAGCACAAACACATAAATCACATTTCTGATATTTTGGGCTCCTTCACTGATTTAATGAGCTGCTCATTTATTTTAATAAGTGTGTGTCAGTGTTACCTGTTCTTCAGGTGTTGGACGCTGCCCAGACATCTGAACCTGCCGTTCACCATGATGGCCATCCTGGTACACAGAGCCTCACACTCCTCCATACTGAGACACACACACACACACACACACACATACAGTTAATAAACAAACTGAGGAGACGTAATTAGGAAACTACAAGGACGACATGAAGAAACAAAAACTGAGGACACATTTTTATATTCCTGATCTACATGTAGCAGAAAAATAAAGTTTAGTCTCCAGTTAATTATCATGTGAATATTCAGTGTGTGATCTCTGCTGGACGCTCAGTAGAGGAGTGTGTGTGACACTGACAGGAAGTGAGTCCCTGATGGGCTGGGAGATTATTTACTGTCATAGAAACCGTTAGACCAATGTCTAAATGTTTGTCAAACATGGATTTCTTTTTTTTTTTTTTAAGACACGTGGTTAAGACAAGCTGAGGAGAACTACAGTGACGCCAACTTCTACAGAAAAACATCGTCACTGGGGCACTCCATAGACAACTGTTTAAATAGCGCTAGCAGCTAACGCTGTCTGCTTACTGATCATAACAGAATATAGAAACTTTCACCACTGCTGATTTTAGAAAGGACACCACAACAAAACATGTTAAGATGATCAAACAGACAGTGGATCACAGGTGTGTGACTGTGGCTGCCAGCATTAGCTAGTGTAGCTAGCGTGCTAATGTTAGCGAGCCTTCATTTTCTCTGGTTCGTGCGTGCAGGCAGACAGAACCAGTCTGAACTCACATTATATAAAACAAACAACAGGTTTTCTTGTGGTGTTAAATTAAATCAGATTCATTCTATAGGTACGTCTCCACAAGTATTAACCACAGAAAATGAGACAAATCCATGTTTGAAAAAAGGTGAGGTAAAGGCTTGCTAACATTAGCACGCTAGCTATGGTAGCTGACAGCCAGACACAAATATCTTAATTGTTAGCATCAAGGAGCTGATAAACAGACTGTTTGTTAGCTAACGCGCTATCTGGTTGAAAAGTTCACTACTTCCACATTAAATGATATTCTACAGGGACGTCTCCAAAGTATGAACCTGGACAATAAGACAGACTCAGGTTGGACAGATTGAGTTTGTACAGTTCCTCATGACAGTAAATAATCTCCCAGCCCATCAGGGACTCACTTCCTGTCAGTGTCACACACACTCCTCTACTGAGCGTCCAGCAGAGATCACACACTGAATATTCACATGATAATTAACTGGAGACTAAACTTTATTTTTCTGCTACATGTAGATCAGGAATATAAAAATGTCTCCCTGCAGTCGGTGGAGAAATATAAATGTTATGAAGCTTCTTATCCAGAAAAACTGCAGCTTTGTTTACTGATGTTTGTTTACAGGAAGTCTTGACCTCTGCAAAATGGCGGCGCCGCATGACATATGATCAGCAGCCAATGAGGCCTCTGTGTTCCTATGTCTAGAGGTGAGGACAGAGTGCGTGTCTTACCTGTGCGAGGTGAGGACGACGGAGCGTCCCTCCTTGATGACGCTGTGGATGCAGTTCCAGAGGGCGCGGCGAGCTTTGGGGTCCATGCCAGTGGTGGGCTCGTCCTGTAACGAAGAGGACAGCCAGGTTGAGGTTGGCCCACAGGTGGAGCAGGAAGCAGAGGGTGAAGGTGAGGAGGAGGAGGAGGAGGAGGAGGAGGGTCATCACTGCTGCGTCCACCTGACAAACTCTTCTTCTCTGTTTGTAGTTCTGACCTGCTCTGTCTTTCTTCTTCTCTGCTCAGTAAACAGCTGCTGCTCCTTTATACTGTAATCCTCCCTCTGTTACACAACCCCCCCCCCCCCGCCTCCCTAAATCCTGCTCAGCTGCACTGTAAAACACCAACAACTAAATCTGATCAGCTGTTATTGATGATGTCATCAAATCATCAGGCTGAAGACTCTAATGTTCCCCACTGACTTTAACTCATTCTGCACTCTGCCTTTTAAACTTCAGTATCTGATGTGTGTGTGTGTGTGTGTGTGTGTGTGTGTGTGTGTGTGTGTGTTACCAGGAAGACGACGGGCGGCGCTCCGATCAGAGCCATGGCCGTGGACAGCTTCCTCATGTTTCCTCCACTGTAACTTCCTGCTGCTTTATCAGCGTACTTCACCAGACCCAACTTCCTGATGCCCCACTCTGCCACCTGTCAGTCACACATCATCATCACCATCATCATCATCACCACAATCACCATCACCATCATCATCATCATCACAGTGTGTTGGGACTCACGTCGCACACTTCCTTCTCGGGGACTCCTCTGAGGACGGCGTACAGCTCCAGGTGTTCTCTTCCTGTCAGCAGCTCGTTGATGGAGTCAAACTGAGGACAGTATCCCATGTCCTGATGGACCTCGTCGATCTCCCTCAGGATGCTGCACACACACACACATTCCTCTTTAATACTGAACACTGTGGGAGGCTCCCAGTTCTCCCAGTTCAGGCTGGTTTTAGGTCACTCCATTAAAGCTGTGAACAGATACATGTCTGAGAAAAATTAACTGTGTGTGTGTGTGTGTGTGTGTGTGCAGGCCCTGCAGGGTCCCCGAGCCGCAGGTTGAGAACCATCATGAGCTTACAGATGGAGCAACACTTCACTGTATTCTAATTAATGAGATTAACAAGGAACAAACCTGCAGCTGAGGTCACAGTCGTTAGTTTACAGTTCACTTTGTTTACACTCACATTGTTATTATTATCATCAGATATTTAGTGTCATATTCACTGTGTTTATCATTAATAAATATTATTATATGTACTGTATTTATCAATATTCTCTTTATTGTTATTTCAGACTACGTTTAACTGGACTAAATAAAGAAGCACAGCTGATATTGTCACTTTACTGTTGGAAATATAAACAAGTGAAATCAGGATGAGTCAAACTGCTCAGTGAATCACTCCTCTGTCAGGAGCAGTCCAACAGTCTAACTGTTAATCATTATTTTAGAATATATTCACTGAATGTTTCAGTGTTTCTGCAGAAAATAATTTCTCCTGTCAGAAACTGTTTCACGTCTTCAGAAACCTCCAGAGGAAACACAGGTGAGGACTTAACGTATGAAATCAAATTAGACAGAGTGTGTTCCTGTTCTTGAGCTCAGGTTGGACAGTTTAAGTTAATCCTCAGAGTAAAGCTCCTGTTTTCAGCTGCAGTAACAACAACAACAGATCTGAGGTCAGATTCAGGTCTGATGACTCAGACTCTGTGACCTTTGACCTCACCTCTTCCCTGCCAGGAAGGCCTCTCCACTGGTCACCACCGTGTCTCCTGTCAGCATCTTAAAGGTCGTCGTCTTTCCAGCTCCGTTCACACCGAGCAGACCGAAACACTAACACACACACACAGACACACACACACACAGACACACACACACACACACACACACACACACCCACACACACAAATACAACGTTCATGTTTATTAGTGACACTTTATTTACTCTGCATGTTAACATCATTGGCTGAGTGATGAGTCTCACCTCTCCAGGTGGGATCCCGACACACAGTCGATCCACTGCTGGTTTCTGTTTCCTCTTAAACACCTGCAGGTGAGGTGAACAAACAACACATCAGGGCCAGTGTGTGTGTGTGTGTGTGTGTGTGTGTGTGTGTGTGTGTTTACTGGGACGTCAGTGTTGGTTAATTCTGCTTTTGATATCCCGACATCCCACCAGAGGTCTTTACTTTTAGACTGACACTTTAATGCCTCAGTCAGCTTCAGTCACACATGTCAACGTGCTCTCCAGTGAGCGTTGGTGACATTTTAATGTTCTGTGGTGTAAATGTTTTGACTTTTATTTTCTGCTGACAGACAGTTAGCTAGCTGCTGCTGCTGCTCTGCACACCACCAGGGTCAGGTGGGAGCTAGCTAGAAATGCTGTTCATTTGGCAGTTACCTCTGGTATCACTGTCCTGACCCGTGGCAGTGGGACGACACCGCTGTCGAAACATGGTGACTCCCCTGCCGTTTCCCCCTGAGTCACCCCAGTGATAAAGTGGATCAAATGTTGAGCAGCAAAACCCTGTTAGCATTGTTGACTATGTCAGAACCACTGGTGGTGCTCGATGCTGCTAAAGGTGCTAACAGAGCTAACTGTTAGCTGCTGACTCAGTGGGGGAGATGGGAGGGAGTCAACCATGTTTCCACAGAAACGCCGTCCCAGACGGATCGAACATATTTAAGTGAGAGACACAAGTGGTCAAAAATATTCTATGCAGTTAACAAGCTAACGGTTCATCACTGACATCCCTGGTTTACTGAGTGTGTGTACAGTGTGTGTACAGTGTGTGTACCTTGGTGAGCTGTCGCAGCTCCAGAATGTCTCCATGTCCGAGACCGTGAATGATCCTCTGTCTCTCTCGGGCCACGTCCTCATCCTCCTCTCCCAGTGGTCCCAGTTTGGTGAGTGCACTGGTCGACCTGCAGACAGACAGACGGACACACACACTGAGCTCATGTAGTTAGTGTGTACATGTAGTTAGTGTGTACATGTAGGATTAGTTGAGCAGGCTGAGAGTTTTATTTTAAAGGGTACATGTTATATTTTAACAGAAGGTGGAATCATCAGGTGATCGTGATGTCATCATGACGTCCTGTGTCTGTGTTCACAGTTTACTCTGCTGCCCCCCAGTGGACAAACAAACACATCACAGCAGCTGCAAATTCTCCTGCGTCTTAACAGGCAGATGAAGAGTTTCTGTGTGTGTGTGTGTGTGTGTGTGTGTGTGTGTGTGTGTGTGTGTGTCTGTGTGTGCGTGTGTGTGTGTGTGTGTGTGTGTGTGGGTGTGTGTGTGTGTACCTGGGTTTGATGCAGAATCTGTACTGGATGAGGACGGTGATGATGAAGAACACCACTCCCTCCACAGCCATGGCGAACAGGTTCTTTCCCACCATGTCCCACTCCAGAGGAGAGCGGAACCTGTTCTCACCTGAAACACATGTCCACACAACCATCAGGCCACACCTCCACTGTCTCAGCAACCAATCAGCTGCCAGGGACACGGCAGGAAGTCACAGGACGAGATGGACAAACTTATCACAGTAAAATAGCACACGACAGGTTCAGACCCACATGTTGGGAAACATCTGGTTTAAAGGAGAGAAACAGGACGACATCTTTAAAAACAGTTTACTGTGTGAGGGTGTTACCAAATCTCTCGAGGGCGTCGGCCATCGCCTGGTTCTTCACCATGTCGATGAGTCCTCGTCCGAGACAGAAGTGAGGGAAGATGAGGAGGACGTTCTTCAGGATGTCATTGATTCCTCCGATCTCCTAAAAACAACAACAGGAAGTTAAACCTCGCACAGCTGCAGATGGATCAGCCCGTCCAGGATGTTGCGCGACCTTACACCTTTGTTTAATCACCGCAACTTTACTGCAAATCTGATGATTTAAACAGATCAAATCTTGTTTCACTGTAGAGCTGCGTGCGGCGTAACAATTCTCTCTGTGTATCATGAGGCTGCAGGACGGAGCTCTGTCAACGGTTATTAACAGATTTAATGACAGAGTCCAGTTATTTTGGAGTCAGTGACAGATAACGGTTTGGTGTCGGATGTTGACCACAGCTGCGAGGCTTCCGCCCAAGCTGCATAATACGACGAGTAGTGATGAGATCACATTGCGCTGTGTTAGCTCGGGCTAACTGAGCAGAGAGAGCGGCTCACAGAAACAGTCCTTCATCGCTGCTTCCAGCAGCTGATCGTTGGCGATCACCAGCATCACAAACTGATTCTACTCTGCAGTTTAGTTTGTCTCTAATCTTCAGATTAAAGCTGTGTCTCCTCGGTGACTCACGTTGTTTCCGAACAGCTCCATGACGAAGGTGGAGATGCTGCCGTTGATGCCGATGAGGATGTTGACGCTGGTGAGGACGACGTACGCCGTGCTGGGGATCTTAAAGAAGAAGGAGGCCGGGTACATCAGAGGAGTGATCGACCAGCTGAGGAGAGAACGACACAAAGGGTTATTTAAAAAGTGTTTCTGAGAACAAACAACCTCACCACGAAGACACGACTGAAAGATCCAGAACAGAAACACTAAATGACCTCAGGGTCAGACTGTAAGGAACAAGTAGTGTGTAGTAGAAGTGTGTATCTGACCCGTAGAGCAGCAGCAGCAGAGCGAGGACCGGCAGGTTGGTGGACGACACGTAGGCTTTCTGCTGGAAGCAGATGAAGATGAGGATGACCAGCGTTGCCGGGACGACGTAGTTACACTGCAGAGAGACACAAACATCAACATTAACAACAACGACTCACACACTGTGATACACACTTTGATGCGGGGAGGGTGCGTTTGTTTTGCGTCTCACCATGTCCCAGATGAAGTTGGCCACCCAGTAGAGCAGCGGCTGCACTCCGCTGATAAACTGCATGTGTTTGGCCTTACTGACGCGCTCCTGGATGAGGAAGACCACGAAGCTGGCCGGGACGAAGGACATGGCGAAGATCACACAGATGGACACCAGGACGTCCACAGAGGTCGTTACCCTGGAGACAGACAGGAAGAGGACGAGCTGAAACACGATCAACAAAAGAGTGGACTCCAGTGACAGAGAGGCGGAGCACCTGTCTGTTAACTTCCTGTCAGGAGTGTTTCCTGTCAGGTGTGTTTCCTGTCAGGTGTGTACTCACAGTGCCACCTGTGACAGCTGCTCCTTGGTCAGGTTCAGAGGATGGTTGAAGGCGCTGATGCCGTACTTGCTGGGGTCTTTCCCTTCAGGTAGGTTCGCTCTCAGGATGCCGTTATTCATCACGTTGACGAAGGCGCCAATGCTGTGCCAGCCTTTGTTATTGAACCAGATCTGAGAGGACGCATCACATGTCGTTATTAAACTGTGATGACATGTCTTGTCTCCTTATTAAAGCTGGGGGAGGCACTTGTGACATAATATTGTTAAAAAGTGTTTCTACACGATGCAGGCGTGTTCGTATGATCTAAACCTTTTGTCTTTGATTCATAATAAAAAGGGAAGTCTGTGTTTTCCTGGAGCTTTTAAACACATCACAGAGAGTCTGATCAGCTGTTTCTCACCTTGACGTTGTTCTTTGTGTCCAAGCCGTTGATGAAACCTGACAAACTGTCGAGGAATCGATCTGCAGCAGCTCCCTGAAACAAATTATTCATCAGAACATTTATTTTGATGAATTAATAACTACATTTGGAGGCATGTGACATCTTTAATGAACACTTTGTTGCCTTCACTGACCTTCTGTAACTCGCAAATCTTTCTGACTCGCTCGATGGCGTCGTTGACCTCGTTGGCCGGTGGGAGGACCTGAGTGCTGCGGGCACCCAATGAGAAGCCTCCGTACCTGAGGTGAGGTAAACCAGATTAACATGTGGCAAACAGGAAACAATAACTGAGAGTTAATGATTTTCAAAATAAAAGCAGAACGGCAGAATAAAAGACACTGACCTGAATTCATTCACCCAAACTTTGTTCTTCAAACTGTGAACAAACACAAGCTTTTAGTCACCAAGAAATACTGTGTATGTCACTGAGTGTTTACTGTGTAAATGTACGGCAATATTTTGTCGTCACCTCTTGCCGATGATCTGAGCGTATGTTTTCACAAGGTAGTCTGAAATGTTTCTTGCCGTCAGGTTCTGCAGAGAGTCGGTGGCGCTCAGCTTCATCTGAATAACAAAAACAACAAAAACATCACAGTCATTTCTTTAAAACATGGTTTTATATATATATTAAACTTTACAGGCAGCAGTGACGTCACTTCATGTTGAAATATGAACCACATTTAGTTTCAGTTTTCACAGTTTAACTTCAGAATCATGTTCCTGTCTGAATTAATCAGACGATATTCAACAAAAGAACAAAATGTTTTCACATGAAATGTTTCCAGATGCTTCCTGAAGTTTGAACACTGAAGGTTGATGTTGTTTTAAAAACCCAACATGGACGAAAGGTCCTTAAAGTGCTCAGAAACACTCCGTCTGCTGATGAAGGTCATGTGACACAGTGAAAAGCTCCAGAGCAGCAATTAAGGACTTTATGAGGAGACTCTTTTCTGATCAGTGTCTGTATTAATATTATAAATATCTTTGTGATGTGGTCAACAAACAGAGGCTGTGACTTCAGGCCTGATGATGCGTTCAGGTTCAGGTGTGTGTGTGTGTGTCAGGTGAGCTGACCTCAGGTGGGGGCAGACCTCCGGCTCCAGCAGGACAGTCCGGCAGCATCTTCTTCTTCCCGTCGCAGCTGCAGAAACAGGCCGGAGATGGATCCTCCATGGTCCAGTTAGCGGAGCTGAACAGCTGCAGGACGCTTTCAGGGACCTCGGGAATTTTCCACTCTTCATCACCCATCGTACACGGAGCCTCTCTGAGGACACACAGGGAGGAGTCAGCGATCTGTTTTTAATGTCACGTCACTTTTACACAGCAAACAGATGAAATATAGTTTATAGATTATTATTGATTAGTGACAGGGTCAGTTATAGAGCAGTGAGTCCCAACCTGAGGGTCGCGGCCCTCCAACGAGTCACAACATGACTAAGAAAAAAAAAACAAGTTCAGTGAGATGATAGTCTTACGGGATGGGATGTCCGTCCATGCAGCGCGTCCCGAAGCCCGGAGCGTCCAGTAGAGAGTTTAATAACTTCTCCATGTTGGCGTCTCCGGGGGCATCGTCACTGACACACAAACAACATCTAACATTACACACTGTGTGTTTATACACACCAACATGTTTGCTTAGTACAGTGTGTAACAGTGTGTGTACCTGATGAAGGTGACCTGGTCCTCGTACATCCACGGCTGCAGCTCCAGACTGGGATATTTCCCAAACGGAGGGACGATGAGACTGAAGACCAGAGCGATGCACACGAACACAGCAGGAAGAACAATCTGCAGAACAAACAGTGTCGACAGGAAGTTCACAGCAATGACATAAAAGTCCGATCAAACAAGGGAACAGACAGTGACAGGAAACAAACAGATATAAAATGATAAACATGTATATCAGATGTATTTGAACAGACGTTGGCGTACCTGAGCGAAGAAGCCCTTCCTGGAGCGACGAGCGTACAGAAATCGTTTCCACATCAGAGCCACAAACTGCTGCCTCTTCAGACTCCAGCCTTTCACCTGATACGATCCTTTACCGTCCGTACAGTTCAACCAGTCCGTCTCTCGGCACTCTGAGAGGTCACATGACATCACACAGGTCAAATGATGTCACACAGGTCATGTCACAGTCCACGGCTCTAACGCCATCAGCACGGGGGTCTCCTCCTCTTTACTCTCACATCGAGCAGTGGGTGTGGGACAAGCGGGAGGAGAGGAGACGCCGCTGGCTGTGGGAGCTCAAGTCGACAAACATAAAACCTGTGTGCGTGTGTGTGTGTGTGTGTGTGTGTGTGCTCACGTACCAGGATCTCCGTCAGACTCGTTGCAGTCGTTGTTGTCGTCCTCTGTCAAAGGTCTCAGGCAGCTCTGATGGTCTCCTCCACCGAAGGCGTGAGTCCTCCTCCTCCTCCGCACAGGAAGTGTACCATCTGAACACACACACACATTTCAGATTATCTTTAACACGTCAGGGTGAGGTGGAGACGAACGTGTCGACTGGATTTCATGGTTTCTAATTTCATAAAGACATCACAGTCAGAGGTCAGCACTCACCTGAGGGCACTTCAGTGTCGACTCCGTTATCCTCCGCCACCTTCAGGAAAATCTACAACACAAAACATTCAGATTATTTTATTAACTTTTTTTTTTTTTTTTTAATTTATTTTCCTCTCTGATGTTTATTTGTTGTATTTCTGTCGACTGCAGCTGGACTGACTGTTTCTTTAGATTACATATGAATGATATTATGTTCACATTCTCCTCTTTATGACTGTTTTTATTTGATTGATCCTGTATTTTTTATTTCTTGGTGAAGCACTCTGGTCGACATTTGTTCAGATATCGTCCAGTTTATTCTTCCACAACATGTTTTTATGTGAGCGTGCACTTCCTCTTTTTCTGTTCATCCAGTTCATCGTGTATCTTGGATCAAGTCAGTTGGTTTCCGTCCAAATGTTGAGCAAATTTTAACCAAATTTTTACAAAACAGACAAAAAAAAGTTTTTGCAAATTTGTTCACTTTTCCACCCACCACAGTTAAGTGAATATTGGCGGTGTCACAGCATTACTGTGTACGACGGTATTTAGAAATCCAGACAGTATGATTTTCAATGCTGCCATAAATCCTGGCGCTCCTGTGTGTTAAACTTGTTGTTCACAGCGCTCACCACTAGAGGTCAGTCTACAGTCTCTACTGATGGAACACTTTAATGACTCACTGAAATATAAAATATTTGTATTAATCACAAATGTTTCGACTAATAATTCTCCTTTAAGGGCAGATATTAGAATAACGGTCGAAGCACAAACAAACAGCTGCTGCTCGTTTGAGAGATCATTTATATTTGGTAATAATCATCAGCTGGACGTGTTTGTGTTCTCGTGGTTATAATGTGTGTGTGATGGAGGACGAACTAAAATCCACGTCACCTCTTCCAGCGTGGTGTCGGACACGCCGTAGCTGGAGATGCCGAGGTCGGGCAGCTTCTGGTCCAGGTCTTTGAAGAGCGCCACAAAGGCTCCGTCCTTGGCGGCGCTGTACGGCAGGACGTAGGTCAGCTCGTGTCCGAGGTCCTCTACCAGGCGGGCAGCGGGGACGTGACAAAGGATCAGACTCGAGACCAAGGAGACATCGGGGGGCACGAAGGGGACGTCACAGATGGACGCCGCAGGGCCGTTCTCTGAGGACGGAGAAGTGAGACACAGATCAGATCCACCTGAAGGTGAACGAATCAAACGCTCTGCAGGAACAGAGAGCTCACCGATGGTAGCGGCCTCACTTTCATGATCGCTGCCGAGTCCTGCGTCACTGCTGCTGACCGAGGCGCACTCCTCCTCCTGAAATACACACAGTACACAGAGTTAGAGTACTGATACCACACAGGGACTAAAATACTAAAGTACTGCAGCAGCAGCCTGGCTGCAGATGAACTGATATATTCTGTCTCTCTGTAGTGAGACACTGAGACACAGAGACAGTGATGTTGACTGTGTGTGTGTGAGGCGGAGACCTTCTTGGTGAAGGACACGGTGCTGGACGAGTTCCTGCAGGAGCTGAGCGACGGCTCCGGCTCCTTCTTCACCAGCGTCAGGTAATAGCCCGTCCCCAGCTGGTTCTTCAGGTACAGAGACGAGCCCACGCAGCACAGCTTCCCGTGGGAGATGATGGCGATCCGGTCGCCCAGGATGTCCGCCTCGTCCATGTGGTGTGTGGACAGGATGATGGTCCGACCTGACAGGAGACAGGAAGTTAAATCACAGCCCAGCTGTAACTTAAAATCGGAGATTAAACCGACCAATCAGGAGCACTCACCCTGTCGGTACTTCAGCAGCAGATCCCAGATCCCTCTGCGGGCATAGGGGTCGACACCGGCCGTGGGCTCGTCCAGGATCACGACCTTTGACCCCCCGACGAAGGCCAGAGCCACAGACAGTTTCCTCTGCATGCCGCCGGACAGCGCGCTGGTCCTGGAGGTGCGTTTGTGCGGCAGCCCGGTGTCCTGCAGGATCTGCTCAATCTCACCTTTCACCTGCTGCTCTGACAGACCTTTGAGCCGGCCATAGAACCAGATGTGCTCCTCCACCGTCAGCCTACAGAGGGCGCCAAAACACGGGGACGAGGACATTAAACACAATGACACTTTGAGCCCGAACACAGACAAACAGGCCGCTGACAGTCCAGCGTCATGTTGGAGGACTCACATGCTGAAGAGGACGTTGTGTTGAGGACAGACTCCCAGACTCTGTCTGATGGCACTCAGCTCGGTCCGGATGTCTCTGCCAAGGATGTAGGCGGTGCCAGAGGTCGGAGGGAACAGACCCGTCAGGATGGACCTGCAGGGGAGAGAGACATACTGAATCTGTACCTGTATCACTATGAGTCCTCGTCCCTGTCCCCGCCCTGGTTGATGTGGTCTTTTACTCACATGGTGGTGGTTTTTCCGGCTCCGTTGTGTCCCAGGAAGGACGTGATTTGTCCCTCGTAGAAGCCGAGCGTCAGTCCGTCCACCGCCAGCTTCTTACCATGACGATAAACCTTCACCAGGTTCTCGATGTAGACGCCGGGCTCCAGGTGAGTCGGCTCCTCCTCGATACACACAGCTGGAGAAACACACATCAATGCTCTGTTCAGGAAGTCTCTTTCAGAGTAAAAGTCTCATAGATGACAGATAGCAGAATGTATATTTAGGTTTTCTTTCTGTTCTGATCACAGATGTTATTAAAGAGGAGCAGCTCTATTGCCACCATGTGGTCACTCTCAGTTACGGCAGTCTCACCTTCTGAGTTTCCTTTACGGCTCAGAGGGACTTTGTTGGACTTCCTGTCTTTCTCTCCGAGCCAGTAAGACTTGGTGAAGGGGAAATACCACGGCCGAGGGATCCCGTACTGACCTGAGACACACAGCAGATAAACCTCAGTTAAACTCAGGCTGATGATCCGAGTGTCTGTGTGTGAATTTAATCACCGTCCAATAAGACAAGAGGCTGCTGTTAGCTCTCACCTGGAAACACGGCCTCGATGTACCAGGTGAGGACTCCGTACAGGAAGGAGTCAAAGTACATCATGATGATGGCGGTGCGGAGGCTGAAGTCGTCCTCCTCTAGAGGACTCGACACCAGGTTCTTCCACTGGATGCCAACGCCCTGCTCCTCGAACAAGGCGAAGTACTCACAGCCGAACCCGAACGCCACGGGGGACAGGAGGCTCTGCAGAGAGGGAGGACATGTGACTCACTCTGTCCAATAACAACACAGCAACAACACACACGTCTCAGTGCAGCGGTCTTACAGCGACGACTTTGGCTCCGAAGCCGATGTAGTCCTGCCAGGCGACGCAGAGCACGTAAGGCAGGTAGAGGGTGAAGTAGATGATTCCTCCGCAGGCGGCGGCCAGGTTAGCGCGGGCGAATGCCGTGCTGAGGAGGAAGCACTGCATGATGGTTACCACGGCGAAGGACCCCAGGAAGAGGAAGACCACGCCGGGGTCGCTGTAGGGCAGCAGGTTCCCCATCTGTAGTGGACACAGCAAAGTCAGAACAAAGTCACATCGGATTAATAACAGCCAGGAGTCAGCTGACAGGAAGCTGTGACATCATGATGACGAGCTGTTGCAGCTCTACTTTAAGACATATGTAAATGATATTGTGTCATCATGTGTTGTCGGGTGTCATGGTCACCTTGAGCAGCAGCACCAGCAGCCCGGCGCTGGCCAGCAGAGGAATCAGGCTGCTGATGAACCAGCTGAACCACAAGATGCCGTTATTCAGTCCCATAATCCTCATGGTCTCCTTCAGCCGCGCCTCCTTCTCGTACACCACGCTCTTCAGGATGATCGCCACCGAGTACATCCAGGCCAGAGTCATGAAGAGAGGCATGGAGCGGCTCATCACCCGCAGGAAACTGAGACAGGACGGACATAAGGGACATGTTAGGAGACAGAGCGGTGAGACGAGCAGTGCTGTGAGACATCGGGAGCGTTCTTACATGTCGTCTACGTAGCAGGGATACGGCATCTGCTGGATGTAGACGCCCGTCTTCTCCTTGGTGCCCGTCATGGCTCTGATGATGCCATGCTCAATCACATCCTGCAGGTACGTGAACCCGCCCCAGATGTACCGCATGTCCTCAAAGGGGTCGGCACGAGGACCGGGGTCCCAGTACCTGAAGAGACAGCAGGTTTGATGAAGGTTAGAGGGGTTCAACTACGGTTCAAACAACTGTACCTACACTTGAGAGGACATCTGAGGGAATCCTTTGTGGACAGAGCAAGACTAGCTGTTTGCCTGTTTCCTGTTTTTATGCTAAGCCAAAATAGCTGTTTCACCCCTGGTTCCAGTCTTTAAGCTGAACTAAGATAGCATAAAGACTGGAAACAGAAAAACAGCTAAGCTTAAATAGCCATTTTACCCATTTTTCAGTCTTTCTGATAAACTAAGATAGCTGTTTCCCTCTTCCCAGTCTTTTTGCTAGGCTAAAATGGCTGTTTCGCCCCTAGTTCCAGTCTTTGCGCTAAGCTAGGATAGCAATTTATGCCGTTTCTGGTATTTTGGCTAAGCTGAGATGGCGGTTTCCCTCTTTTGTAGTCTTTTTGCTTGGGTAAAATGGCTGTTTCGCCCCTGGTTCCAGTCGTCATGCTAAGCTAAGACAGGTGTTTACCCCATGTTTCTACTCTTAATGCTCAGATTCTGCCTGTAGCTTCATATTTAGCATACAGACGTGACAGTGATGTCCATCTTTACATCTAACAAGAATAGAGAAAGAGAAGAGGAGGATTCAACTAAATGCTGATGTTACAATCCTTTAACATTACACAGTCTGTGTTGTGGGGACCTGTCATTTGTCCTTCAATGGGAGATGAGTCCCCACAATGACTGTAAACAAACACACCTCTAGGGCATCTCTGTGTTGTTTTTATTGGAGTAATATCAGGGTCGCTGAGGTCGTTCACACCATTCAGGAGCAGGAACACTTTCATCTGAGTGTGTGTGTGTGTGTGCTTACGCGTCTTTGATCTTATTGGTCCTCTCCACATTGTCGATGTCCATGCGGATCTTATAGTTGAGTTTGGCCGGCAGCTCCGTGGCGTTGGGCTCGACGTCCGGGAAAATGATCCCCGCCCAGAACTTCCTGTCCTCCAGCAGCACCATGGACTGGTTGACCAGTCGCTCCTCGGTGGAGACCGGCTCCAGTTTGTCCAGATTCACACACTAAAACACACACAAACAAACACACATACTGATGTCGGGTCACAGCAGGTCACTGCAGCCCATCTGATCAGTGGTACTGATAATGCAGCTGAGTACATTTAAATCAGACTTAAAGCAGCAGCAGGTAAAAAGCTTCCCGTACAGGAGCACATATGTACGGTCCCCACAGTGTCAGTGAGCTGTCAGGTCTGTGTCCTCACAAGTACTGAAAACAAACCCAAGCTTTGTGCATGGATAAACTAAGGTGGCTGTGGACACTGACCTCCATGAAGCGTGAGATGCTCATGATGGCTTGGTCAGTCTCATTGAACACCTCCCTCCAGGTGAGGGTGCCTTCCGGTGCGTCTCCTGCCTTTTTGGACAGGAAGTTGGAGATGTCGGCCACGGTCCAGTCGGTGTCGGACAGCTGAGCGTGGAAGAAGCTGGCAGTGGCGTTGTTCTTCAGCAGAGTCTGAAAGACAGATCAGGATTTGATTTTATTTATCGACTGAAGACGAAAGTTTACTGAAACATTTTTATTATTACAGACAGAACGTCCACAGAGACGCTGAAACCGACATATAGAAACACTGCAGATATTTACGTGTGTATAATAGGCTTTATATTATTGTGTGTATATACTGTATATTTTAAAATGAAAAGTAACAGATAAATACAGAGTGTACAAAAACTGACTGATGAGTAGAGAATAAAATAAAGCACAAAAACCAGACGGATAGATAAAGAAAAGAATATTTAAAAAATTTAAAAAAAACACAGAATATAAAAACCAGACTATACTGATGAATAAAGAATATTAAAAAACTTGATTGATTGATGACAAACTAAAAAAAAACCTGATGAAGGACAGACAGAACAGGTGAGGAAGTGGGCGGAGCCTGATTACCCTGATCAGGTCCATGTGCTCGCTGTTCTCCATGAAGTTCCAGACTTTGGGCCTCATCTCCTCCCACATCCCGCCGAGGTCCCTGAACACACCGAGCTCCTGGAAGGTCCGGTTCATCTGAACGCACCACAGACAGACAGACAGACACACAGGTGAGACAGACTGCTACACCTGCAGCAAGTGAAGAGGCAGGAAGTGATGTCGTACCTCGTGGATGATTCTCTGGGTGGCGGGGGTGTGAGGAGTGTACAGGATCTTCCCCATCAGCAGAGGCTTCAGGGCCTGCCAGATCATCCGCGACATCGGGTTCGAGTCCATGTTCTTCACCAGGCTGTTACAGTACGGAGCTGAACACACACACACACACACACACACACACACACACACACACACACACACACACACACACACACACAAGGGAGACAGAGAAATGTTAAAACCTGTTGTCATGGTGACTGAATCTGTCCCAAACTGGTGCCCACAAACTTCTACCTTCAACTTTACATTGAAATGAAAGTGGTAATTTGTGGTTCTTTCAAAATAAAAGAAACATAAAATATGTAAAGTTAGGATGGGGTGTCAGCAGCAGCACTGGCTCTGATCATCAAACCAGTATGAACGACCCCAGTATGAAGCTGGACTCACTGGAGGAGTTGTCGTAGAGCGACAGGTTCTCGTCCTCGCTGCTGTTGTGGTTTCCAAACAGAGCCTTGTAGTTGCTGTCCTCGTACCAGTTGAGGGATTTAATCTGCAGGCCGCCGCCTTCAGGGTGACCGCACACGATCCTGGAGACCGCCTGGTACATGGTGCTGGGCGACGACGTGGCGTTGTGCGTCAGGAAGATGATCTCGTTCCTCAGGTCGATCCAGCTCTTCATACTAGCCAACTGCACAGAACACAGAGCGGGTACTGGTTAGACTGGTTGCTATGGCACTACCAGGTGGTTGCTAAGCTGAAAAACCGCTCTCAGACGCTCCCAGCCGGGTGTTTACTGAGGGAGCGCCTGGCGTTTTCGGCCCAGAAGAAACTCTTTGGTGGACACAGGGCCTCACATGTGACGCTAAAATATCAAACACCTTCAGAGGACTTCACTTAAACTTAAACTGCACCTGTCAGACAGCATCGTAGCATCTTACAGCTCATGTTAACCTGTTTCCAGCTGCAGGTTTCAGTGTCTGATGTCAGAGTCTTAAGAGAGGAAACAAACTAGAGACTTCAGCGGTTAGCGGTTTAAAGAATCACGCTGTGTCGTCAACATGAATCATGTTTCCAGAAGAACATCTGACGTCTGCTCACACTAAATATCGCTGACAGTGAGGTGAAGCCTAGCATGACTTCCTGTTTTAAATATGATGACTTCAGCGGCTTCAACAAATTTCATGACTTTTTTTTTATGTTTACTGAATTTTACACCTCATTTCTCCTGAACATGTCTTCAAACACTGTCTGCATTATTAGTAGAAAACAACAAGAAGACTCTCTAAATAACAACTGTGAAATGAACGTGTTATAAATAATAACATCAGCTCTTCTCTCAGCTGCAGCCAAAGTGACTCTGTAACTGTTAATACATTTACTTTTGTTATTTGTGACCAAACAAAAGGATTCTGGGACAAACAAGCTTACGAGTAGCGCCTGAACACAACACCAATCTTTCAAAATAAAAGCTGGAGATGTTTTTAATGCAATAGCAGACATTTTGTGTGTGCTGTGTGCATCACTGTCACCAGTGACACTGCATTGAAGAAAAAGTTGATTAAGTATTATTATTTTAAAACATCCTAATGAAAGATTTGGGGACTTTACATCATTTCTGTACAATCCAAACTTTAACTTTAATTAACTGATGATTCTTTTTGAATGCAGGACTTTGACTTGTTGTAAAGTATGTCCAGTGTGCTGTGAGTGTTTTTCCTGCAGTAAGGGACCTCAGTAATTTTTTGCTCCTCTGTTATCCAGTAAATAAAAGTAGGGGAAAAGTAAAGGGTTGAGCAGGTTCACGCAGACTGATGAGTCAGCTTCAGGAGGAAGAGGAAGAGCCTGAGGTTACTGCAGGTTGACAGTGAAACTTCAGCAGAAGTGAAACTGTCTCAAATCAGAGGAAAAGGTGATTTATTTAAAGTGTAGTTTTCCCATCAGGGTGACATCACTGTGCTGTGTTTAGGACATACATGCTGACTGTGATGGGTGGAGGGCTTTAAAACAACTACACCCAGCCTCACAGTGACGGTGTGCAAAGTTTCACACACAGATAATGATTAACTTATTAAATCCAAAATATGTGCGAGGTCTGCATGAAGGTAATTTACAGGAAAAACAGTAATCAGTGTATTATTAAAAATACTTATCATTATCTGATGAAAAGTGTTCTGAATTTTGGTACGTTCCTGTTTTAATGTGAAGACCTCGTACTTCACATGTTGACCTGAGACTCAGTTCACTGGCACAAACAAGGTTTGAGATGTCAGGGTCACTTCCCCTTTAACAAGGATTTCACAATAAAGCTCATAAAGAGAAGAAAGAAAAACTGTTTGGATAACATGTTTAAAAGACCAATCGCTCTGTTTTTACTACATCCTGTAAATTAAAGGCTTATTAACTTATATAACACACACACACGCACACGCACACACACACACACACACATCCTGTTCCTGACTCAGCATCTACATAAACCAAACAAAACACAGCAGTCACATGTTTTCAATTTAGCCCAAAGTGTGTGTGTGTGTGTGCGCGTGATAACCTCGGGGTGAAAGAACAAACTGGGTCACTCTGCCTGAACTTTACTCTACTCTGTATTCTGTTTATTCTATACACGCACAACAACATGATCAATATCAGTGTTTTTCACTTCAGCTGTCAGTGGATTTAAAGTTTCAGCTGAAACACACACACACACACACACACACACACACACACACGTCTGTATCATGTGTATATACACATATATACACATGATACAGACATACACATACTAAATAGTATATAATAGTTTAGCTTAAACTAGCTATATTTAGTTAGTCTGAAGAGTTGTAATTTAATTTAAACTAGCTATATTTAGTTTAGTCTGAAGAGTTGTAATTTAATTTAAACTAGCTATATTTAGTTTAGTCTGAAGAGTTGTAATTTAATTTAAACTAGCTATATTTAGTTTAGCTTGAAGAGCTAAAGTTAAACTTGAACTAGCTATACAAAGTTTAGCTTATAGACTATCTTAGACTAGCTGTAGTTTAGCATGAAGAGTCTCCTCAGTGTTGCTGGACCTCCAACATGGCCGCTAACAGCTTCAAGCAGCCAGCTGCAGTCCTCAGCGTCTCAGCAGGACACTGAGTGAGACACTGAGCGGGACAGCGAGACGCTGAACGGGACACTGAGCAGGACACCGAGCGGGACGCAGAGTGTTTGTTGTTTGTTCAGACTGTGAAGTGAAAACCTGCTGTGAGTCTTTGTTCAGCTGGAGCTCATCTGTCTCTTTTATCTGGACACAAAGACTCAGAGAGACACTCAGACCTGCCAAGTAAACCCACTGAACCCAGTCTGCTGCTGGAGAGAGCCCCGAGACTGTACTGGAGGACACGTCTGTCCTCGCAGAGGGGACAAGGTGTGTTTCTTACCTCCACTGCCAGAGCACTCAGACTGTCCAGGAGGTTGTTGGTCGCCATGGCCACCAGTCTGACGGCCTCGGGGTCGGACCTCACGTCCCTCTGAGAGACACAAAGAGACACTTTTAGTTTCCACACTCAGTATGAAAGATTCACTGAACTGTAATATTTAACAAGACACTTTATTTTACAGCCAGAGATTGTTTTCGTTTTAATTATTTAAAAGTATTTTTAATTTTTAAAGTTCACTTGATTACAGCTGGTCTGAGTGAGTGTGTACATCGTGTTTTATTTCCTGACTGTGACATGTGATGTCTCATAACTGAGTCAAACACAGTTAAAAGCAGTCGTACTCTAATCTTTTACTTCAGTAAAAGCAGTAATACTACAGAGTACAAATACTCTGTCAAAGTCCTGCACTGAACATGTTACTGCAGTAAAGAACAAAATGAACAGCATTAAAGTACCAAAAATAAAAGTTCTGATTCTGCAGATTAATGCATGATATTATTAAACTATAATTAGTGATGCATTAATGTGTTGACAGTTTAATGTTGCAGCTGGTGAAGGAGGAGCTTATTTTAACGACAACATGCTGCTGGTTAGTTTCACCTCTAATGATACACCACTGATTATTAATCATATCTTGTATCAATAATCTGAATCTGTAAATAAATCTGATGAACGTGCAGTAAAAAGTAGGGCTGCACTGATTCTGAAATTCTAGGTCAATACAGATGTTTTTATACTGTTCTTTGTTTTGTTTTTGTTGTTATTTATTCCCCCTTACACGGCAGGGAAACAACAAACTCTTCACTGCAAAAAATTACTTTTAAAAGATTCATCTCTTAAAACACTCTAAATTCAATCGTACGCATTCATGCCAACCTTCAATAAAACCTTCACAGATAAAACTGCTTCAGAAGTCTTTTGACTGTATACATCATGATTCCCTCTCTAATATCTGTTTTATATTGCTGTGAAAACATTTATACACATTTCTCCTTCAAACTGCTGATTGATTCAGGTTTCTCACCAAAAACTACGTTTTACATGATGACACTGAACAGATCATTAGAACATTGTAATTTACCTGCAATAGTCATTTTTTATTTTCAGCGCATCATAATGTAAATCAACGCAACCTAGTTTCACCTGCTGACAGCTAACAGCTAACAGCTAACAGCTGATGCTAACTAGCTCTCCTGCTGCTGATTTTAACACAGATTTATTATTCAAAACGTGTCATCGTCATGGAAACAATATTGTGCGTCCCTGATGCATCAATAGTGAGTTTACTGCGTCCTTTTGTCCTGACGGCGTCCCAGGGAAGATTTCTGATTGTACCAGACATGTTTTCGACTGTCCCTGGGACAACAGGACGCCATTTTGATCCCTGCCTCTTATCCTGAGACACAACAGAGAACCATCATCACCTTATTTACTGACAGGCCGATGGCGACAAGGAGAATATCGGTCGATACTGATGTTCAGCCGATAAATCAGTGCCTCCCCAGAGTTAAAGGTTTAAGTACCAGGAAACAGAAATACTCACATAAAGTACAAGTACCTCAAACTTGTATTTGTGCTCAGTAGTTGAGTAAATGTGCTTCATCATTTATTAACCACAATAACAAGTTTATTTGAATTCAATTAAATTTTTATATTAATATTATATTATGAATCATTACTAATCAGCAGGTACACTCAGTGGTGTAATATAATGAAGTAGTCATACTTTGTTACAGTACTGATTACTAGTATTAGTCCTAGTATTTATTTGTATCTGTACTTAACCTGAGTTTTTAATTTTTCTGTCATCTTTCACTTTTACTCTTCTACATTCCCTAAATAAAAAATATACTTTTACTCTGATTCATTAACCCTAAGAATCTTAGTTACTTCCTGTAAAATACGGAAGGAGGGATGGACAGATGAATGACGGGAGGAAGGAGGGATGGATAGATGGATGACGGGAGGAAGGAGGGATGGACAGATGAATGACGGGAGGAAGGAGGGATGGACAGATGAATGACGGGAGGAAGGAGGGATGGACAGATGAATGACGGGAGGAAGGAGGGATGGACAGATGAATGACGGGAGGAAGGAGGGATGGACAGATGGATGACGGGAGGAAGGAGGGATGGACAGATGAATGACGGGAGGAAGGAGGGATGGACAGATGATGACGGGAGGAAGGAGGGATGGACAGATGGATGACGGGAGGAAGGAGGGATGGACAGATGGATGAAGGAATGTGAGGAAAGGAAAAACTGGATTTTGTTCCCTTAATCTTGTAAGTAGTGAAAAGACCTGGATTTTCTTCAGGTGTAACGTACTCTCCGTTTTTAAAGTGGTGAACGTGTTCAGAAGAAATAAACTTCATGCTGACTGATTATTTTTATTAACAGCATTCACCTGTACTTTTACTTTTAATACTTCATTAGATTTAATGTCATAAAGTAACTTTGGAGTCTTCAGGACAGTAAATACTTTTATTTCAGAGACTTCAGATTCTCAATATTTGTGACATAAATATTTTTCAAATGTGTGTTTTTATGTACAAAATACTTCTAAGTGAAGGAAATACTCCTGAACACTTCACAACTTATTTTACAGCTAATTCACGACTACATTCATACTCAACTCGTACACCATCAGATCTTCACCTTCCTAAATTCTGAACGTGTAGAGGTCAATGTTCAATCAGGTTTAGGGGAACCAAATTATGGGATGCTTTTCTCCACCTGCTAAAAACTTGCAGGTCTATAAAGTGTTACAAAAGATGCCTTACAAAACATTTTACTGCTGTCTTGTGAGGGGTTTTCCTCCTTTTGTATTATTGTTCATGTTTCAGCTTGTTTTACTTACTGTTACATTTTATTACTGCTCAGGGGCCAATACAGGACAATTGTTATCCCCCTTGTGCGCACACACACACACACACACTCATACATGCACACACACACTCATACATGCACACCTGATTACACAAACATTGACCTTACATCACACACTCACATTTTTTTTGCTCTTAAAGTGGTACTATTATTGCTGTTTTTGATGTTGTTGTGTCTGCAATCTAACATATGTTGTCATTTGTAGTTTGTTATCATCTGTATTATTTTATCTATTGTTCTTTATGTATTTTTGAGTTTTAATAACTTTGTCTTAACTTTATTAGGTGGAGGCTTCATATACGCCCTCTGAGTTTTTTGCCTCTCCCTGCACAGTAGTGCATTATTCTTCTTCTTCTTCTTTTTTTCATGACCTTTTCTGTGTTTTAATTGTTCAAAATAAACTATACTATATAAACTATACTAAATATCAGATACTGTAATAACTTGTGCTGAAGTCATGTTCTGGTCACAGATCTGTCCTTTGACTGCAGCGTGGCTCCACCCCTGGTTAAACCTCACTCGTCACATTGGGGACATTTGAACCTGATCCTCCTTTGACTTCACTGAAACTACAAACTGCAGGATTTTCTCCCACTGCAGGATTTCAAGGATTTCCCTCTCTGTTGCCGTGGAAACGCCGAGTCGAGACAGAGACCCGGAGGACAGTTTGAGTTGCTTTCACACAGTCCGTCAGCAGCTCGTAGATTTCAGCACACAAAAGAAACGACGACTCGCTGACGTGCAGCTCGCTTTCAAACCCTGAACGCCTCCTGACAGAAGAACATTTCTTCAGGCTACGAAAACTGAGACTGTAGAGAGACAGGCCGGGACACGCCTCCAACGCCTACACACACTGAAAACACACACTGCAAGTACACACCAAACACACCTTCACTGTGTGTCACCAGGTGAAAATGTTTCACACCACAGCTCCTCAGGTGATTTTACAGAAACAGGTTTAATTCAACAAACACATGTGAAGAGTAAAACTTAAAAATACGACTGATGTTTCAGAAGGAAAGGTTTGTTTCTGTTCTGTTTGTTTCTGATGTTCAGTTTGAAATGTTAAAGACACACGTACGTCTCCTTCTTTTAGGGACTGTTCTTTATTTATTGGAGGGGCGTGCCTGGGTCTGACCCTCCCTCCACCATTAATCACTTATTAGATTTTAAAACTTTGATGTTTGAAGGTTAAAAGTTTAAGATGAAATCCTGGAGTTAAAAAGGTTTTCACTCTTGTCGTGTAAACGGTTTATTTTGGGACAGATTTTAAATGAGACAAAGAATAACATAAGTAAATATTTTAGATTTGGTTATGTGTTTTTTTCCTGACAGAAGCATGTGTCACACACGATGTGTCAAAGGACCGTCGGAAATTTGAAAATTCAACAATAATTTTTGTTTTTACAGATTCTGGCTGATAAATTGTGAAATTTGGAGATTTTAAAGGAAACATGTCTGTTTCCTTTATCTACCTTTAATCTTTTCTTTATTTTTTACATGTTTTCTCTTTTGTTTTTCTTTTATTTCTTTATTTTTCTTTTTTGTCTTTACTTTTCTTTATTTTGCAAAGCAGGCTAACTTTTGCATGTTTCCTTGAAAAATCAGTGGGAAAATAAAAACAAATTACAACCATTTAAAGCTGCCGCCCCTCCCCTGAGCCAACAAGTCTTTTTTATGATTATTTACTAAATCTGACACACTGGAGCTTTAAAGACAAACTTACATCTTATACTCTGTCACACTAAACCTGGTTTAATAATAATTCTGATATTCATAATAATATTTAAAGTGTGACAGTAAAAACAGCCGTTAGTAGAAAAAGACCTGGAGGACTCAGAAACAGCTGAGAGCTCAGGGAGAGGCCAGTAAGAGGACCATGAGTTGTCCACCGATCGGACTCTGTCATGTGACCTGAGGCCCTGTCGGCAGGTGTGTTCTTACCTTGATGGGTTTCAGGAAGTCCAGGTTGTTCAGGAAGTGCTCCTCAGCGTGGTTCAGCCAGATGGGCGTGGCCTTACAGATTAAATCCTGTACCTGTGTCAACACCTGTTGGTCTGAGATCGTCACAAAGTCCTCCACACTCCGCATCCCCCCCTGTTTAGGACACAAGTCCCTCAGGTGGACCCCGAAACCTTTCAGGAGGACCTGAGACGGACGACAAGACAGGAGGGTCAAAGGTCACCTTAGTTGTTATTAGAGTTTAAATTTCAGTTTAAGTTTTCTGTAGTCTGAGTTCACGTCCTCTGACGTCTGTTTAATGAGCTCAGTGTGTCTGTTTCATGTCGTCATAAAACACAATGCTCTCCTCATGTTGACTCTGTGCTCACACTGAGCACGTGCAGAGGGTGTCCTCACCTTCTCCAGGTTGACGTCGGCGTCTCTAATCTGTTGGATGGCGTGTTCAGAGAGCGAGGCGTTCGTCTGCAGGAACGTAGACAGGGTCTCGTTATCTCGCAGGAAATGCCTCAACTTGAATCCTGAGAGGAAAAAAAAACACAAAGAACATCAGAAACCTGATGCCTCACCTCCTCCTGCTCCTCACCCTCCTCCTGCTCCTCACCCTCCTCACCCTGCTCCTACTACTACTACTACTACTCCTCCTCCTTCTCCTCCTCCTGCTCTCCTCCTGCCCGGGGCTTCACGTGAGACACCTGAGGCTACAGAACTGTCAGAGGGAAGTGATGACCATATTTGGTGTCCTGGGGGCGTATCTATATAAATGAGCAGGTGA